>JALXJV020000009.1:3257348-3385583 GCA_024633595.2 Lepomis macrochirus
CAGCACTCTCATGATTTGTTGCTATATCCAGTGTCAAGTTATCCACTTTGTTCCATGGAGCGGACGTTGGCAAACAAAATGGATGTAAGCGATGTTCTGCCATGGTTAGCCATTAGCTTGTGCGGCCCGTGCTGGTGGGAGCTCCAGCTGCTTCGTCGGCCACGGGGTCTTGCTTGCGTAGCAGTCTAAGGCTGTTTAGAGTGTGCAGAGTTGTAATGTCCACAGTCGTTGATATGCAGGATACGCATAATTCTAGGATAAACTGACGATAATATGTTCTATGTCTACCATTATTACACTGAACCTTCTCTGCTGAACTGGCCAGTGTAGATGCTTTATTTGCTGTTAAATGTCCAAAGTTCTCAGGAGCTGAAAAACCAAAATGGTCTTTGACTAAGTTTTTTTCACATTTGCAAATTGGCTTGTGGGCCTCCACAGTCAAAAAGATCTCTTTATGTGTATATTCACATAGAGAATATAGGGGAGGGCTGTCACATAAAGGTCACACATACTTCATTAGTTCATTTCTATCCCATTGTTCTCTGAAGCCCTGTAGCCCTGTCCTCCCTATTTTGATTAAACTGTTTGACCCTAAAGCAAGGTGTAAAAGAACTGAAACCGGAAAGTGTTTTCCAACTTAACAACAGAGAAGTGAAAAATCAAACAGTTTAAAATGTATTTTCCATTACATACACCCTCAAAGATACAGTGGATTGAAGTTATCCAGGTTTGTACGTGAGGATTGTGGTAGGTGTTGTGTGCAACGTTAGCTTATTTTGTAGAAAATAAAGGAGTATGGAACTGAACATATGGATCAACAGTGGAGAAAGGAATGACACTGCAGGAGCAGTATGAGTTTACTAACGTACTGTGGCATGGCATCTGTAGACCCAAACAGCAGACCACAGTCTGGTTACATTAATTAAATAGTGCTGCTGTCCCTGAAATTTAACTAATGAAAATTTAATGGCTTTTGACTTTAAAAACATCATGGGTGACAGATGTCAGTCTATATTTTCACTGGCAGCTTACTGTTAGCAAATCCTCCCCAAAAGTTGTCAGTTATGTTAAGAGAGAAACCACACAAAGCCTGATAAGGAAGTTAAAAGATGAAGAGAAAACCACAAATCTGACAAGCAGAGGAGAGCTGTAACAGAGTGTAAGATTAAGCCAGTAAACATCCTTATTTACTGGCTTATCTATGACAACCACACAAACGTGTATGATTTTTCCCCCACTTTTTTGTTTATGTAAATATGTTCTTTTTAATGTGTGTTTTGAAAGTTAGAAAAAGTTCAAAACTCCAGTGTTTGCCATCCCCTTCCCTGATTATCTTATCCCACCTTAATCCTAAAACCAATGATTAACCCTCAAATGGCCCTTAACCGAAGTGATGACAGGCCAAGATGTCCTTACTGTCAAGGTCCAAAACTCAAATTCCTCCTCAAAAAGATAAAAACTTCATGCAAAACCTTAAACTATAAGACGTAACTCTGCAGAGGTGAGTCCCCACAATGTCACCGTGTGACTCTATGTTGGTCCCCAGAATGTGGTATGAACACAGGCACGCACAAATAATAGTGTGGTGTTGCCCCTGGTGGCTGCAGCTGGAAATACAAGGTGGCCAAAATATCTGTACACTGCCATAGCCCAAAATATTACTCATAATTAAATAAATTCCATAACCAAAGATTTATTATTGTGGTATTAGAATTGGATTTTTACATCATGTATAAGTTTTAAATATTACATAATTTTAATGTTCATCATCTGTAAAGCTAAATGAAAAAAAACGTAAAAATGTAAATGTAAAAATACAGAAAGTGCTAAAATATATAATAAAAATAATGGTAAAGCATTTCATTTCTTTTTACCCCATTAAAATTATCAGAAATATTTGGGAAAACATTTAAAAATTATTTTGGGTGAGTCAACGTTGAACTTTAATTATTATCCACTATAATATATTTTTATTCCAAAAAGTTTATTTAGTTTGGGTTAAAGAAGACCTATTATGCTTTTCCATATTTTATGTCTTATCTATAATGTTACAATGTTGGATGTTCATGTTAACATGGTCAGAGCTTCAAATAATGAGGTTAAAGTATTTAAAAGAAACCCCTGTGAGCCAAAACCTGAGATTTCCTTCTGTTCGTTTTGTTTCAACAGCTTTTTCTACCAACAGCTCCGTTCTATGACGTACAGAGCTACATGGAGCCGGTATTCCATGTGTGGTCCCCGCACTGCTATGCTCAGTCTGCCCGTATCGCTTAGAAGCAACAACAGCCTGGGGCGAGTTCAATCTCAAAACGTTTTGCACTGGTTTGCAACATTTTCTGATTGAATGACATGTTTCCTCGAAACGATGTGCAGTGTTGCCCAACGGGCTTCAAGGTATGTTTTCTCCCGTTTGGTGGGCGTGTCAGAGATGTTACCCAATCAGCTGCGACAAGTTTGGAAACACAGCGGTGTTAAAAGGCAGGAAAAATCAGTGCGAAAACAACAGTGTGGTGAAGGCACCACTGTTTCTGTTGAAATAAACGTTTTGCAAACAAAATAATTGTAACTTAGTTATTTGCTCAACCCCTCAGCCTGTTTTTATTTTCCATTTAACTCTTTTAAACCTATTTGTACACTGTACTGTAACTTTTACTGGCCTGTTTTACAGTGTATTTTTTTCAATTTCCATATGTTGCTTTTGAACTTTGTATTTCCCTGTTGCTTTTATGTTTTATGTAAAGCACTTTGAATTACCTTGTTGCTGAAATGTGCTGTACAAATAAACTTGCCTTGCCTTGCTACGTTTTGTTGGTGCTGAACTCAGCCGTAATGTGCTTAAGGTCTTTGCCAATCAAAATGCTCGAGTGACTGCATTATATTCAATTATAGTTTAAAAGTTTGAATTGTCACCTGTAGCCTGAATTTTTGTTTATATTTATGTGTTTATTATGAATATGTGCAAAAAGAAACATCCGACAAGAAAATGCAATCAAACAATATGTGGCCAGGCCACTATAATTAAACTATCCGACAACGCCACCTGGGGACTTCCACCCCAGGATATGTTTCTCTACTTGTTTCTCTATATGTTTCTTGACTAAACCTTTACAACAAGGCAACACAGGTAAGTAAGACAGAGACGTGGCTCCAAAATAATAATATTTATTAATAAACATTAACTGGAAGTGCCAGGAAAGGAAAGTTGTGAATACTACAAATAATAATCAAATTGAAATGGAAAATGAATTTATTACAATTTAAACAGGTTTTTATTTTTAACAAAACACACTCCCAGTTATTAAATTAAACACAAGCAAAATGGGCCAGGGCCAGCTAAGGGGAGGCAGTCTAACTAAGGGTGTGCTCCAGGGGTGCACCACTTACCCACCGCATGTGCTCACTGCAAATGATATCACTGCAACCAGTTCACAGCAAATTGTGCCACTATCAAATCGTGCCCCAGTGCAGTTATCACTACAATCCGTGAGGGGAACCCACACTAGCGGGCCTAGCCTCCACCAAACGCCGACCACTAGCACCACTGAAAAGAACAAACAAAGCAACACGTTGAATAAAACACAATAAAACCAGTTGGTTGTAGCTAAAAATGTACAATTAGTCCGCTAGGGAAATGCCAGTGAAGGGCACTAAAACCAGAGTGTGTCAGCAGAACATGTTAAAAATCTTAATTTCATCCAGGCAAAAACAGCAGCTGACAACCTACAATTAAAAACACATACATATTAACAAAAATCTATAAAAGTGATCAGCTACTTTAGGTATCCCTCCACGTATGGTCCCCTAGGCTTCTCGTACCTTACAGAGGGTGCTTTGAGGAACAGTACTTCATGCCACTCCAGACAGGGAACCAGGAAATCACCCCACTGCTAAACAGGCCGGCCGTAAACTGCTGTAAAACACACCTTAGTCACTGGGTAAAGACAATGCAACATAAAGCAAGGTTTTTATACTTGCTCACCTACAGGTCCATGTGGCAACAGACAGGCAGGGAAGAAGCAAAGAGGTAGCCATCTTCTTCTTCTTCTTTTTGGTTTTTAAGGGCGGTTGGCAACCAGCTTTTGGTGCATTACCGCCACCTTCTGCTCCGGAGTGTGAACCAGACATTAGGCTTACAATCTAGTTTCCACTAAAAAACAAACAAAAAACAAAAACAACAACAACAAAACAAACAAACAAAAAAACAAAAAAACAAAACCAAACAAACAAAACAAACTTATAACACACACTAACATTAATTAATTTCCCTACACCCTTTCCTATATCCCTATTTATACTCATAACCGATCATACAAACCGGTTTCCCTTAAAAAAGTTAACAATATTCTAATCTGTGCTCTGTCACCTATATTCAGCACTCCATTTAATGTTAATTCCTGTACCCCTAATTCCCTCAAATTATTCCTCATTATTACTCTCTGTACCTCATACTTCATACATCTTATAATTATGTGCTCCACTGACTCCTCTTCCTGACACCACTCACACAAGCCTGTCTCATGTTTTCCTATCATTTTCAGTGATTTGTTTAAAGCACAGTGGCCCAGCCTTAACCTTGTTATTACAGTTTCCTCTCTTCTATGCCCACCACCTAACCTAGTTATTTTTACACTCTTTTGAATTTGGTATAAATGCCTTCCTTTCTCCTCTCTGTCCCATCTTTTCTTGCCACATTTGGTTAGTTTTTTTCCCAGATAATACTTTTGACCTCTGTTTTACTTATTTTTAATTTGCATTTCTATACTCTCCTTCTTTAATGCCCTTTTGCCAATTCATCCACCTGCTCATTTCCTTTCACCCCAACATGTGCTGGAACCCACATAAATTTTACCTGTCCTCCTTGATTTGTTATCCTTGTAACTGCCTGAAGGACTTCATACAGTACATCCTGGCTGGCTCTTAGAATGAGAAGACCTTAAACTCACAAGGACTGAGGGATGAATCGGAGCATATCAGCACCTTTTCTTGCTTCGTTTTTCCACCCACCTTAATGCAACTAACACTGCCACCATTTCCACTGTATATACTCCCAAAAAATCTGATGTTCTTCTGTTAATTCCTATTCCTTTTGAAGGTATTGCCACCCCATATCCTGTCACTCCTGTCTCAGGTTTCTTAGACCCATCTGTATAAATATGTATGAATTCTTTATAATCTCTATTTATATGGTAATTAAATGCTCTAACCAAATCTATTTGATCTTTTTCTTTCCTTTTTAACTCTAACAAATACCAGTCAATATCTGGCCAAACAAGTAACCATGGAGCCACCGTCGGATATACAACTGCAGGGCTCAACCTCATATCAAACACTCCAAATTCTCTTGCTACCTCATTACCTACTCGACTTAAATTATCTCCTTTAAACCTTATGTTCTCCCATGTCTCCCATAACACTACTTTATTGGGGTGGAAATCATTATGTCCCTGCAAATTGGCCCAATAGTTTGTCATCAGCTGCCTCCTCCTTAATGCTAACGGCATTTCTCCCATTTCTACCTGAAGTGCAGGTACTGGTGAAGTTTTAAAAGCACCACTACACACTCTTAATGCCTGTGCCTGAATCACATCTAGTTTCTGTAGTTGAGATTTAGCTGCTGACCCATAAGCTACACTTCCGTAGTCCAACACAGATCTTATCAATGCCACATATATTGCTTTTAATGCAGAGCAACTTGCTCCCCACTCCCTACCTGTCAAACATCTCATCACATTAATAACTTTTTTGCATTTTCCTTCTATTTTCTTTATATGATCTGCCCATGTTAACCAAGAATCGAAGGTAACTCCTAGAAATTTGAATGTTCCAACCCTTTCTAATTCTTTCCCATACATATTTAACTTCATCCCTTCCTTAATTTGTTTCCTGGTGAAAAAGACTGTTTGTGTTTTTTCTACTGAGAACTTAAACCCCAATCATATCCCCACTCCACCACCTCATCAATTGCTCCTTGTACTTTCGTAATTACATACTCCATATTCCTTCCCCTTTTCCACAGAGCCCCATCATCCGCAAACAGTGACCTCCCTATATCCATTGGCACCTTTGTGAAGACATCGTTGATCATAATGATAAAAAGTATTGGGCTTATCACACTGCCTTGAGGCGTTCCATTGTCCACTTCGTACTGACTTGATTCGTCTGATCCTATTCGTACTTCAATTTTTCTTTCAAACAAAAAATTCTTTATCCAGTTAAAAACTCTGCCACCAACACCCATCAAGTGCAATTTTATTAGCAATCCTTCCTTCCACATCATGTCATAGGCTTTTTCTATATCGAAAAACACTGTAATGACTGATTCTTTATTTGCCTGAGCCTTTCTTATTTCATTTTCTAATCTTATCACCGAATCCATGGTACTCCTTCCTTTCCTAAACCCACTTTGATAATTTGCTAACTTTCCATTTTTTTCTAGCATATACGATAACCTTTCTGTTATCATCCTTTCCATAATTTTGCATATATTTGATGTTAATGCTATTGGTCTATAACTAGTGGGTTTAGAAGGATCCTTCCAGGTTTTCTTATTGGAACAACTACTGCCTCTTTCCATGCTTTCGGTAATCTTCCCTCCTCCCACACTCTGTTATAAAAGTGCAACAACTTTAAGAGCGCTCCTTTCCCTAGATGTTTTAGCATCACGTAGCATATCTGATCTTTTCCTGGAGCTGTTGGTTTAGTTCTGTTTATTGCTCTCATCAACTCTGCCATATTAAAAGGTTCATCAATTTCATCATCAACTTTATCCCTCCAGTTTAATACACCTGGATGCTGATTCATTGTTCTTTCCTTTCTCATTTTGCATACTTCTGATATGTTATCTGAACTATGAATTTTTACAAATGCTTTTGCCATCATCTCTGCCTTATCCTTATTGGTGATTGCTGTTTCTTCCTCAGTACTTATAACTGGAATCTCCCATTCCTTCCTTACTCCTCCCATCCTTTTTATCATTCCCCAAACCTCTCCCACAGGTGTTGTTCTTCCTATTTCATTGCAAAATTTCTTCCAACTTGCCCTTTTAGCTTGACGTACTGTTCTTCTCACATTAGCCTGTGCCTTTTTATACTGAATCAAATGCTGCAAGTTATGGGTGTTTTTAACTTGTTTAAATGCTCTATTCCTGTTTTTTACAGCTTGACGACACTCTTCTGTCCACCATGGTACCAGTTTTTATTCCTCATTTGTTTACTTTTGGGAATAGATCCCTCTGCTGCCATAATAATTGCTGATGTTATTTGTTTGTTTGTTTCGTCTATACTCCCAGAGATGTCTATCCTTGGTATTGATTCCTCACTTAATTTCTGAAATTTTTCCCAATCTGCTCTTTTAAAACCCCATTTTAGCATTCCTTCACCTTGTCTTACTTCCACTCGTTCTCCCACTGAGCATGATACTGGGTAGTGATCGCTGCCCATTGTTGAATTATTCCAAACGTGCCAGTTACTTATTCCAGCTAAAGCATTTGACACTAATGTAATATCTAATGCCGACTCATTTCCTGATGTTATGTTTATTCTTGTTTCTCTTCCGTCGTTCATACACACTAACTCCTTATCATCCATCAAATCTTCTATCACCCTTCCATTTACATCTGTATACGAACCCCCCCAAATTTGACTATGAGCATTAAAATCTGCACACCATATTACTTTTTGTCTATTAATTCCTTGTATCCTTGATAACTTATCTACTTCCAACCTTTTGCAAGGATTATAGTAGTTTATTATAACCACTTCCTCCCCTCTTTCCCACACTACTACCACAATGTATTCTAGATCCTCTCCTTTTCTAGAACCCTATATGGAATATGTTGTTTAATAAATGTAGCACATCCTCCTCCTCCCTGTCCCCATTAGCTCTATCATTCCTTATTCCTATATATCCATGAATCACAAACTCTAAATTTGGTTTTAACCAAGTTTCCTGGATACACACTACATCTGGATTTACTTTACTGTCTTTGATGAAATGTTTGAATTCCTGGCCATTGGCCAGTATGCTTCTAGCATTCCATTGTAAAATAATAACCATTAATATTAACCAATACATGATGCATCCTGGCTTGACTGATTAGTGAGATTCTCCCTCACTTCTTCCCATGTCAGTCCCACTAGTCCTAAATGATTTACTGCTGCTTTGACAATCAGCTGTATTTTATCATTTTTTGATTTAACTTCTGCAGTACTATTTATCACTCCTGCAATAAACGTTACCAAGTCCTTTTTATCCACATACATCTTGTCACTTGTTCTTTGCTGTTGTCCTTCAACCCCCAATTCTGCTTGTTCTGTGGTGATATTGTCATGTCCTCTTGACATTCTTACTGCTTCTGCATAAGAGATCCTTTTTTCCACTCTTATTTTCTGGATTTTATTTTCCTGCCTCATCACCTCACATCCTCCATAAGCCACATTATGGTTCCCTCCACAATTACAACATTTTGGTTGCACTCCTGTTCCACACTCTCCATAGTCATGCTCGCCCCCACATCTTGCACATCTCTTCTTCTCTTTACAGTTATTGGCTATATGTCCAAACCTCTGACAGTTAAAACACCTCAATGGTCTTGGCACATACATTCTCACTGGGTAGCTCATATAACCAAGGTATACCTTTTTTGGCAGATTCTCCCCCTCAAACTCAATCAATACCGTTTCACTATCCTTTTTCACTCCTTCTCTTGTTGTTTTAAATCTTTGTGCAGTCACTATTTCCCCCCCTTTAAGATGTCTTTTAAGTTCTTCCATTCCTACATTCATAGGGTACCCCTGTGATCACTCCTTTACACCCTCCACCATTTTGTGCTCCCACCTTCCTTGTGTTTATCACTTTTAGTTTTCCAATCTCTTTTACTTTGAGTGCTTTCTCAAGTTGATCCTCATTTGCACATTTTACCAACAAGTTTCCATCCTTTAGGACTTTTGCATATGTTATCTCCCCTATCTTACTTGCCAGCTGTTTTGTTAATACAAACGGGTTGATACTCTTCAAGCTCTCTTGATCTTTGTCATTGAATCTTATTATGACTATAAAATTCTCGTTTATTTCCTTCTTATTTTGCTCATGTCCTTCTTCCTCACTTTCAGACCCCTCATCATTTTCATTTCTTACTCTTTTTTCCCTTTTTCTTGACTGTTTTTCTTTTTTGAAAACTCTCCCTTCAATACTCCCTCATTTTCTTCATCGTTACCTTCACTATACTCCATTTCTGCCCACCTACCTATGTCTGATCCATTCACGAAGCAGTCGTGCTCAACCGCTCCTAACACAGTATTTCCAACATTTTTTGAATTTCCCGCTTTCAATCGATTACTCTTTCCTCGATCACGTCCTGCTGAAGTCGCTGCCATTTTCCACTCGAAGAGGTAGCCATGATTGTACAGCTGCTTTATATAGAGCTCAGCTAATGAGGGGGTTTGACCTGGGTGGAGCTAGTTTGATGCCCAAAGGTGTGTTCAAGCGCACTGCACAAAACCCACAACTCTGTATATAAACAGCACACACCACTACAAATAAATCAAAATAATTAAATAACACAATAATAAATTCATTAATAATAGTTCCACCCTAACAATATTTTTTTTGAAAAATATTTATTTATATATTTCTGAGTTTTGAAATGAACATATGGATGGATATCAGTGCCTCAGAAGTAGTTTGAGTTTCTATAGTTGTTTTTATTTAAGTCTACAGGAAGTGAGTGTTGATATTCAAAGATAAAAGACTTTGGGCGAAGTTTTGCTTGTGAAATTGTGAGACACAAACCTTTTTTACTGCTAATTAGAAAGTCTAGTAAATTCAAAGTTTACTAATGCATTGAGGCTCATCATCTGTAGACCTGTCGAGCCTCATAAGTAATGAGCAGCCTGGGATTTCCAAATGCATTCTAGAAGAAACTGGCAACCAGTGCAAAGATTGTTATGTTAAAAACATATTGAGGGGACCTGTGTGCGTGTATAATTATCACATTATCAATCAGCTTCCTGTGCTGTGACATTAAGAGGAACCACTTGAAGCTTGAAAAGGAAATTATAAGATAAAGTGGAAACTGCACAGGAGAGCTGTTTCAGAGTATAAGATGAAGAGACACTGAGGAAGACAGCAACAGTGACGGGCTCGTATGGACAACACACCAACTGGACATGGATCACACTGTTTGGTGTCCAGGGCCCGTATTACAGAAACTTTCTAACCGGCAGATCCTATCCTAACTGCTTGGTAACCATGGTTATAAGGGTTAGGAACTGATTTAGGAAAAAGGCCATTACAGATTAACAGTTCCTAAGTCAATATTCCTTTCCTAACTTTAGATAGGAAAAGAGTTTTAAAGAAGCATCCTAACTACGTAAAATCTTAAATAAACTCTACTAACTTTAGCATAGCTGTTTAGCTCTCCTAACTTTTACTTTTCCACCAGCTAGTGTTTGCTAACTCGTTTAATCCACATTGTCGCTGTTTAAATGCTTTTACAAAATCAACAAACTGTCAAAAGGCCGAACTTAATTGATTCTACCGATGTGTTTGATGACAAAACCCTACTTAGTAGAAAGGCTGTAATGCAAGAGGCGTCACATCGCCCATAACGTAAAGGCTTGATGTAACAAAAAGATCCTAATGCAAGTCTTTGATAAAAGGAAATCGTTAGAGACAAGAAATAGCCTACATGAAAAACATGATGACGTCAGAGAGGGAGCACAGGAGGAGCGACCAGCGGCTTTCCTCTGCTCAGTGGACACAAAAGTTGCCTTTCTCTTCGTATCACTTGTAAATGGACTTGTCTTTTTTTTGGCAGCATTAACGCTCCGCTGGACGCCGGATATGCGGCGGTGACTGTGTCCACTATTTTAGCCCGCTCTCTATCTGACTCTACCCGAGTTAAGCGTTATGTGGATTTGGATTTCTGGACGGTGGTTACCAACAAAGTCATCTGAATTGAAGTTCAATAATAGTTGTTGTTTTTGCTCCATTTTCAGTGTATGTTTCATTAAAAAACTACAAAACACAGCGATTAAAATCAGTTTAGCTCGGCGACAAGAGAAAAGTGTCATCGGTTGCTAGGTAACAGAAAGAAAAGTTGAAAACCAATTTTAGATCGAGTATTTAGGATTTCCTAACCTGAAATAAGATAGGATGAAGTAAGAATAGACAGGATTCCTAAAGTTTGTTAGGATTTGCTTCTGTAATACCAAACTGAGAAAAATCCTATCGAGACTCTTCCTGTCTGAACTTAAGACCTAAGATAGGAAACTTTCTGTAATACGGCCCCTGGTCTTAATCTTGCCACTTGTGACTGCTATGTCAATTCAGATGATCAAAATTGCCTCTTTGATGTAAACTGTAAAAATCCAATTCTAATACCAAAATAATAAATCTTTGGTTATGCGATTTATTTAATTATGAGTAATATTTTGGGCTATGTGCAGACATTTTGGCCACCTTGTATTTCCAGCTGCAGCCACCAGGGGCAACACCACACTATTATTTGTGCGTGCCTGTGTTAACACCACGTTCAGGGGACCAACATAGGGTCACACGGTGACATTGTGGGGACTCACCTCTGCAGAGTTACGTCTTATAGTTTAAGGTTTGGATGTTGTGATGATTCTCAAAGAAATGAACAGACCCATATTAAGGCTGGTATGTTTGAAATGTTCAGCCCCCCCCCCTTGCAGGATTAACAAATTCTTTCACCCCTCTGTACACCTGGCCAATCCCTGTGTGATTGTTAGTTATTTAATTTATAAGTTACAATTTTAACACTTGCCACACAACTTACATTGCAATTTTTTGACTATGCAGATGGTGTTTATTAAAATGCCTCTAAAACTAGCCTTCTACCCCTCATTACAGCATAAAATAATCTCTGTAGATTTTCTCTTGGCTGTTCCTATAGTACTCATCACTGTGTAATGTATAACTCACTTAAATGGCCTCCACGCAATATAAGAGAGAAGACACATTTATTGGCTGCAACTAATATTTAAATGTGTACATTTTAACTATCCTCATTATCTACAATAGTTTTGGTACCATATTCCTCAATATATAATTTGGGGCATTTTACACAATACTTCTTTTCCATTCCTATAGTCAGAAAAGCAACAGGAATGAGAAAGTTTATGTTCAAGGCTCCTTCAGACTGAATGACTTACCTTCAAACATACGGTCCTCAACATCATTTCACATATTTAAAAAATAGTTTGTCTGATTTTGAGTTCAACTGTTCATAATTCAGAGGATGCTATACGTTATATGCTATATGTTATATATATATATATATATATATATATATATATATATATATATATATATATATATAATTTACAAGTCACTATATTCTTTATTCTCTTATGTTTGTTCATGGCATCTTTGTGGCTATCAATTGGTTCTATTCACCAAAGTGCTTATCTTTTGACATTTCTTTGTTTGTCTTCATTGTAGTGTGTTGTTTTTGTCTTTTTTATGATTGTAATGTTGTTTGATTTGTTTTGTATTGTATATTAGGACCCCCTTGAACAACAATAACAACTCACTTATTAATAAATCACTTTTTAATGTCTAATGCAAGGATTATACCCTCCACGTCCGCGAGGGTCCGCTAGGGTCCGTGTGACTAAAAAAATCATCATCAGAGGGGGTACGTGGAGGGTCTGTGCCTCCCGTTTTTGGTGACCTGTCTGCGGCAGGTCCGCATGGTCACAAAAAAACGGTTGGTGCCTTGGTAGTGCTTGTACTACTGTCTACGTCCGTGGGGTCCGCAGCTGTTGGTGTCAGCGTCCGCTCCAGATTATATTTGAGGCTTATGTGGGAATGGGTTGTAACCTCACATAAACCATTAACCACACGCCTGGTTTCTCTCTCTCTCTTGAAACAGCCACTATTCTGCCTTATATGTGAAGGCATAGAGTCGGATTTTCTTTATGCGTGCTTCCAAAAGATAAAACTTCAACTTCAAACAGATAAAAGTATTACTGTAATGTTGCAGGAGGAGTTAACCTGAGTTTCTAGCATGTTGTGTGATGCAGTCACCGGTGTGTTGGACTTTTTTGGCTCGCTCATGAGCTCCAGCACGTGCTTTGGAAGGAAGTGGTTACAATCTGAAACCTCACCAATAGAGACTGAGGGTTCTTATAAAGACAAAAAAGAACACACATTCCCATTTGTTTAGACTGCAAAACGGGGTGAGTCCATGTGATTCCAGCTGGACGTGAACCAACTCTTAATCTTAAACTGTTTATGCTGATTTCCAGTGGCAGATTTTTAATCTTTGCTGCAGTGATGCACAGGCTGTGACTGGCGACTGCAAATACTGCTCATCAGAATACGATGACGAAACACACTGAGGACTTTTGGATACTTTTCTCTCAGCTTAAAATTCAAGCATACAGTTGAAAAAATTAAAAGCTGGAATATCTTCAAAAGGAACATGCTCATATATGAACATGTGTAATCATTGTGAATCTGTTTCAGCCTCTGTAACATATCTGATCATCAGACTGGTTATCTTAGTGCTGATTATAGTCTTTCGCACAGGCCTGTTTTTCCTCTGCAAGGTACTCATCAATGTTCCACTGCAGAACACGTTGTATTCAACCTACTTAGGATCACAGTTTGGTCCAGTGGCGAAAACAGACGCTACATTTTTGAGCTATCACGTCACTTTTAGTTTGAAACATCTGCAGAAAATGAAGTATTTCACTGATGATAGCGTAACAGCAATACAAAAAAAGAAACATTAGGAAATAATATGTGGATGAAAACAGAATTTTATGTTAAAAATAATATAACTGAGAGCAGCAGAATGATCCCCCATCATGATAGCATGATGCATCCATAATTCATGTTAACTGATTAATTGGATTGCTAAAATGTACTCTCCAGAAAAACTGAGCTGGATCACTTTGGTGGTGCAGAAGACCAGCTGAGTGAAGCGGCAGGAGCCTGGGGAACAGAGTAAGCAGACGGACTGCTCAGCTCTCACACAACACATCAGAGCAGCATTCTGCTGAATTCAGTGTTTAACCTTGATGTGTCAAAGTCCAGGCTCAGTACTGGGGTCAAAGGGAAGAGATAACCTGCTAAATATATATCAGAAATCAGAATCAGAAACTCTATATTATTTATACTTTATTGACCCCTGTGGGGACATTCTTCTCAGAGCCGATGAGAGGGGCTTCTGAGCCACTAAAACCAATTTATAAACACAAACATTTGTTATTAGGTTAATGTTTCTGAACAGTTAAACTATGAGCTTTTCTATCACAATAAATAAAGTTTGCATTGACTGGAATTGTGTGGATGATGTTATTTTAGATTCTTTTCCCTTCAGTCACGTCTTGGTTAATGGGAAAAGTCTGCATTTTAATGAAAACGCTGTGGTCCACCCTCTGCTCTTTGAACTAAACATTTTTGTTTAACCATAGTGAAAACTACAAATTAAGGCGCATGCATGCCAAATAAGACAAAACAACAATTTAAGATAGTTTTACTTTGGTGTTGGTTTATTCAACTAAAGACAACAAATATACTGGTGTAAAATAATTATACAACTGTAAATGAAGTGTAGATAATAATTAACTACAACTGTTTAAAACTGCAACGAGACTTTACTTGCAGTGTTTATTGAAATCTACTTTTTTCTTTTTTTACTAATTTCTTTCTGCTCTGTTTTGAGTTCTGAAATGAACATGTGGATGGAATGTGGAGAGATGGACGAAGCTGCAAGAGCAGTTTGAGTTTCTATGGTTAGATTTAAAAAACAAAAACTGTGGCTTTTAAGTCTACAGCAAGTGGTGTTTGATATTCAAAAGATAAAAGACTTTGGGTGAAGTTTTAATCTTGAGACTCTAAGATACAAACCTGTTTACCTGTTAATTTGAAAGTCTAGTAAATTCAGAGTTTACTAGTACACTGTGGCACGGCATCTGTAGAATTGTAGAGCTATGGAATATGTAGGAGACAACGGCAACCAGTGCAAAGAAACCAAATCTAGGGTATTAAAAACACTCAAAGGAGCAAAACGTTTAAATGTAAAAACAGCAGAACACCTGTTCCAGTAAGTAAGTGGTGCTACAGTACCTAAAATGTATCTAATGAAAATGTAATGGTTTTAGATGTTATAAAAAATCTTGAGGGGACACATGTCAGTATATTATATCACATTATCAATCAGCATCCTGTGGGCAAATCTTGCCAAATAGTTGCTGTGACGTTAAGAGATAAACCACATAAAGAGGAAACTGCACAGGAGAGCTATAAGATGAAGAGACACTGAGGAAGATAGGTGCAGTGACAGGTTCAGTATGGACAACACACCAACTGGACATGGATCACGTTACTGGTGGTGTTACGTGTTGCTCTGGAGCTCAGGTAGGACTTCAGTCTCTTTAGCCTCACTGACTGCTGCTCACACAGCATGAGTTTGGACTGACTGGCCTTCTGGCAGATACATAAACTTCAGTTAAACCAATAGATTTAATTATAGTCAAGCAAGTTGCAGAAAATATAAGAAATTTGGTGAAGTAAGAAGACGATGAAGAAGAAGAAATCTCGGTTTGTTATTAACGTGTATTGACTGAAGACTGATCACATCAAACAGACATTACTTGTTTTTGACATGTCTGTTGTGAGAAAACATTTTAAAGGTCTAACGAGAAATATGAACTCCCCCAGAGCAACTTTAAAAGATTCCTGTGTTAAATGTTAAGCATACTTCTCATGTTTTACAGTCTGTTAACCCTTTCTTTACAGTATGCATTTAAGGCAGGCTGGGAAAGTGAGCTTGGATCTCAGATAGTAGTGATAAAACACACTATGTGCGCGAGACAACCACTGGCATGCAAACTGGTCAGGGGTAAAAAAAAAAAAAAAAAGCTGAAGGAAAGGCAAGCAGATTAACACACTGAGACGGTGTCAGATGGGTCTGTTTAAGCTTACATGCAATCTTGTACTGCAAGTGGAGAAAGATAACAACAAGCAAGGGCGTCACTTTGTGTTGAAAAGCGGTTTAGACCTAATGATATAAAGATACACTGAGCTCATGATACACAATATTGGTGTCACGAGAATAAGACAAGAAAATATTTTAACAATTAATGTTGAAATATATGAGTTGAGGAGGACCAGGCATTAAACATTTCATTCTGGTTTCTGCACCAATTTCTTTTCCTGCAATAATTCATGTTGGAAATGTTTTTATTTATGTAAAAGGAAACAATATTAAGGTGGCAGGTGACAATTGAAATTCTAATATAAGAGAACGGAAAACTTGGCCAAAAAAGAAAATGTGTCAAGAAGTTGTTAAAGTTACTGACTGCTGTGTGCATGTTTTGGGGTCATTTTATAATTAGTAGCTTATTTGTTTTAGCTCAAGTTAAATAAATAAATAAGTGCAGATTAACTTTTCTCAAAGCATTTTCATTTGTTATTTAAAATTTCTGGTTGCAAGCTATCAAACTTTTCAGAACATTTTTAACAAATGCTTTCCGAAAGTGGTGGGGACCCAGCGTAAACAACACAGATGCCAACACATTTTTAACCTGCTGAGTTTAGCCTAACTTACATGTAGCTACTGTGCTGCCTCTGGTCTCCATGATTGAACAATTAGCTTAGCTGATATTATTGGTTAATAACAGCAGGACAAATTATAACATCGGCAACATTACAGTATCTGACAGAACAGTTAACTAGCTTACTTGTCTTACATCAGGCTTGCTTTGTGACGGACAGTTCACTCTTACTGGTTAAGGTTTCAAATGTGATGCATCATTATAGATTCAACTGAAAAGGAACTGATTATAATAAAATGTTAATTAAAATTAATATTAAATAAAATGTTGCTTGTCTTATTTTGTCTGTTATAATAATAACAGACGTTTATAATAATATCTCGACTCTACAGGTAAAACTTGACTTGTAATGGAATATTTGCAGTGGTGTTCTTTAAGATTCTGAATACTTCTTCCATACTGAGGTGTTGCTGCACATTCCCTTCCTCTTCTAACTCTCTGCTGAAAGTGAATATGTTTTGGGTCAGACCGAAGTTCTAAAGCAGGGGTCACCAACCTTTTTGAAACCAAGAGCTACTTCTTGGGTACTGATTAATGCGAAGGGCTACCAATTTGATACACACTTAAATAAATTGCCAGAAATAGCCAATTTGCTCAATTTACCTTTAACTCTATGTTATTATTAATAATTAATGATATTAATCTTTGTGGAAACACTGATCATCTTAATGATTTCTCACAATAAATATATATAGAAACAGATAAATATCAATATGCAACACTTTATTTTTATATTTTCTCTAAGTGCACATTTTTCAAATTGAACATTTTCAAATGATCACTTCTAAGACAGTCTTGTGAAATCACAATACTTTTACCACACTTTTACCTTTGCCTTGCAGCTCACAGTTCAAACTGTTCAGTTTTCCAGTAATGTCCGTTAAAAATGCAAGGTCAAGTATCCACTCAGTGTCCTCCAGCAGCACGGTGTCCTCACCTCTGGACTGCATGAACTCTTTGATTTCACCCAAAAGTGACAAAAAACGTTGCAAAATTCGTCCCCTGCTGAGCCATCGGATTTCTGTGTGTAGTAGCAGGTCACCATATTCAGCTGACAGCTCCTCCAAAAGTACCTTGAATGTTCTGTGCTGTTTAGCTCTGGAGCGGATGCTGTTTATGATCTTCACGACGGGAGTCATTACGTGCTCAAAGCAGATCACTTTTGCACATAAGGCCTGCTGGTGTATGATGCAGTGGTACTGCAGAAAGTTTGGGAACTCTGGGTCAGCTTTACAGTGAGCAACAAATCCTGTGTGTCGGCCGATCATAGCAGGAGCCCCATCCGTAGTCACTGATATCAGCTTTTCCAGCGCACCTTTTTTTTCCAACAAAACTCCTTCACTGCGTTATAAATGTCAACTCCCCTCGTAGTTGTCTTCAGGGGCAGTAGTGTCAGAAGTTCTTCTTTTGTGGAGAAATCATCAAACACCATCCGGATGAAGACCATCAGCTGCGCCGTACTGCTGCTGTCCACCGACTCGTCACACTGGATGCTGAACCACCGGCACCTCGCCAGATCACGGTCCAGCCGGTCGTTCAAGTTCCCAGACATCGGCGACACTCTTCTTACCATTGTAGTTGCCCCGAGTTGAACGTCGGGAGACTGGAGAGTACATCGGTTCCATACTTCTCGTCTTCAAGCACAGTTTTAGCAATTATCATCATTGCTTCTTTGACAACCTCCCCGTCTGTAAATGCCTTCTTTTCTTCATCAAGAATTGCGTAGCTCTAAACGAGGCTTCGGTTGCTTTTGGGAGTTTTAACCGGTCTAGTGAAAAAGACTGCTGTTTGCACAAAGCTGCCTTTAACTCGCTGGGCTTTTCTGCTAGCGCAGTGCACTGCCCGGTGGGTAGTTAGCATGGTAGCTTGTGTGACACGTAGTGAAATGTCTCTCCACATTGTGCCGCTTTGCTATTGCCACAGTTGACCCGCAAATGAAACACACGCAGGATCCTTTCACATTGGTAAAAAAAAAAAACTCTACCTCCCATTCGTCGTGAAAATGATGTTTTCTTTCTTTTTTCTGACATTTTTTGGGGTAACTCTTCTCCTCATATTCAGCTGCGTTCAGCTAACGTTAGCTTGTTTGTAAGAGCGCCAACAAACGCTACGCTTTGGTCATGCACAATACTGACCTTTGAACTATACTAGGTCAGAGTTAATTTATATTTAACACAAAAAAACACTTTATATTTTAAGTGTTTATATATATATTGTCATTTGTAAGTTACATGTAAGTGTGATTTAAACAAGAATAGCTAAATAAATAAATAAAATTTAAAAAATAGAGGCAGCTCACTGGTAAGCTGCTATTTGAGCTAATTTTAGAACAGGCCAGCTGGCTGACTCATTGGGTCCTCACAGGCGTACCTGGTGCCCGCAGGCACCACGTTGGTGACCCCGATTCTAAAGCAACTTTTCTGCCTAACTTGTCCAGAGCAGGACAACACATAATGATTTTTTAAGATTTTTTACTTTTTCATGATTCTCCCCAGGTCTCCAGGGACAGGAAGATAAAACTTTAAAAGGTAAACAGAAAATAGACATAAATTATGATTCAGAAAATACAATATCTTACTAATGAAACTCTTACCTGTGTTCAGAGATTGACGATATCCGCTTGATGAGAGGATCCAGCCGCTGTTCTGGTTTGCTGCAGGTGAAGCACCAGGGAGTTTGGAGTGAAGTGAATGACCGTGGCTGGGACCTGAAGTTAGCAGATGAAGTTTGTAGACATCTGGACTGTGGTTCTGTGGTTCAGGCTTCCTCAAGATCAGAGAACCCTTCATGGAGCATCCCACGTTCCTGTCTTCATTCTAAATCTAAAATGAGGAAATGTTTAACAAAAGGTCCATAGTTCAGTGACTCGAAGTTTGGCGATCATCTGCTCAGGTAAGCCATCCTTAACCAAAAAACAATGACACAAATCCCCAGCAAACTCAGAGACTGAAATAATTCCATCTAAAAGCTGGCTGGATTTGGTGTTACAAACATCCATGTTATTTTAGGAAAAAATCCACAGATTTTGGTTTATTATGTAATTTTTTGGCACCATATATTTTTAACATCTTGGTCTCTCTTTGCTAATACATTTACATTTTCAAACTCTCTGTCTGCATGTCTTTCTGTCCCTCCCTCTCTTCCTCTCCAGAGTCCATCAGGCTGGTTAATGGGACTAGTCTGTGTTCAGGCAGACTGGAGGTGAAGTCTAACCAGTCGTGGTTCCTCAGTGTGTGAAGATGACTTTAACCAGCAGGATGCAGAGGTGGTCTGTAGGGAGCTTGGCTGTGGGGCTCCTTCAGTCCTCCAGGGGGCGCTCTATGGAGGAGTAGAGGTGCCAATGTGGACCAAAGAGGTCCAGTGTAAAGGCAATGAGTCTGCTCTCCTGGATTGTCAGATTGACAGCTCAGGCTCAGCTAGAGACACCTGCTCACCTGGCAAAGCTGTTGAACTCACCTGCTCAGGTAGAAGAGGAGCTGCAGCTTTGTTTTGGTTTGAGTTTCTATTTTAATAAATCTGACTTAATCTGTTTTTAATAAGTGCTCTTGTCTGCACAGAGCCTGATAATGTCCGGTTGGTGGGAGGATCCACTCGCTGTGCTGGTGAACTGGAGGTGAAATTAAATGGAGAGTGGAGAAAAGTCGACTAAACGTCTGACTGGAATCTAAAGACAGCAGATGTTGTGTGTAAACAACTGGACTGTGGCTCTGCTGTTTCGGCAGTGCAAAGATTGCTTAACTTTTACGATTATATATGGTGGATTAGCTCAACATGTCTTCAGTCCGGTCTGCACTTAGAGAATGTGTATTTACAAAGGCTGACGCTTCACGTTTCAACCTGGAGATCAAATGCTCAGGTAACACCAAAAAATACATCAACTATAACGTTACTCTTCACAGTCTTTTGATCTTTCCAATTTTGTCCAAGGTAAGGTACTAATAAGGTGCCACCCAAGCCAATAGACCAAGGTGAAGGCATCAAGAATCAGTTCTGTTAAGGTCAGTTTTACATTCCTCCTGTAATGCGATCAACAACAGGAAGTCAGTGTACAGTAGTGAAATGTTTTGGTCCATCTGCAGAGGTTTTACTGTGCACGCAAGATGTTGCATATGGCCCAGCAAATGAAACAGGGCCCCTTATTCTCAAGTCAAAGTTTATGATTTTGAAGACAGTATGAAGAGGGACTGTACTTCTGAGCAGGAGAAGAGAAAAAAACAGAGTGACTTTCAGGAACAGCAGTTAGTTAAACTTGTGTCTCTCCTCCTCCCTCCTCTCCAAATCTGATCAGCAAGTAACAATAAGTGTAGATGAGACTGATGCAGCTGATAATCTTAATACCTAGTAAGTATTGTTATTGTCAGGCTTATTACAGAGACAGAGAGTTTTAAAGGAGGGAGGATTGTAGTGAGAGCACAGTGAGTGTCAAGTGTGACTATGCAGCAAAAATTGTTTTCAAGTCTCACTAATCAGGTAGGAGGGCCACATAGCATAATTTTGCTTAGCGCCCCAGGGAGGTCAGGACCTGCTCTGGTCAGGAGGACATTACTGTAGTTAAGGTGTGAGATGACCTGTACAAGGAGTTGAGAGGCATAGTCTGTCACATAAAACCTGATATTTATGATGTTAAACACTGCAACGATTCTAACGTTGAGCTGAACAGAAGCCTGGCTGGGATCCCCAATGGTTCACTCTTAGGAGTTGAGTTTAGATGAATATGGTAATTAATTGTGAGATATCAGTGAGGCAGGCCAAAACCTGTGTCAAGACAGTGGGCTATGGTGGGAAGGACAGGCATAGCTGGGTATCATCAGCATAGACACAAAACGTGGGACACATTTTATGTTCGAGTCTGGATGTATTCACACATGTTTTGTATTCACAGATTCTTCTGTCTCATGTACTTCTGTCAGTATATAGTGACTTTTTCAGCATTTATAGCAAGGAGTTATTTTCATAGACGCTACCTACACTGCCCAACAGGACATCCACATGGTTAAAAAAATCCTGGCAATACTGGGCTGCTTTAGCTGAAAGGATGGTTAAAATGTTTTAGTTATTTTGGTTTATAGTGATGAGTGTCTGCAACTCAAGAGGTAACCACAGGAGTACACAAGAAATCCCCCTAGAGCTTTCCTCGATGCAGTAACAGGAATTACAAGATGATCTTTTGCTTGATCCACATCCAAAGGGTTTTTGTAGGTAGAAGAGAGATGATGCAACAAAAATCTCTTTTTCTTCTAAATTCTAATTCTATCTACTGTCTTCAGGATCCGTCCAGGCTGGTTAATAGGACTAGTCTGTGCTCGGGAAGACTGGAGGTGAAGTCTAACCAGTCGTGGTCCTCAGTGTGTGAAGATGACTTGGACCTGCAGGATGCAGAGGTGGTCTGTAGGGAGCTTGGCTGTGGGGCTCCTTCAGTCCCTCCAGGGGCGCTGTATAAAGAAGCAGGGCCCCCAGTGTGGTCAAATGAGTTCCAGTGTGGAGGCAATGAGTCTGCTCTCAGGGACTGTGGAAGCTCAGGCTCAGCTAGAGACACCTGCTCATCTGGCAAATCTGTTGAACTCACCTGCTCAGGTAGGAGAGGAGCTGCAGCTTTGATTTGGTGGAATCTGTAATCTCTGCAAGTTACTTTACTTCTTTAACTAATAGGGTTGAGACGGATACTCGGCTGAAACTCTCTGTGCTGGTCTTCGGAGATTTTTTTTAAAACTGTCAGCTGCTCTAACCAGTTTTTTTTACTTCACGCACTGAGTGTCTGACACTTTCTTGGTGTATTTAAAAAAAAGAGGTAGTTGTGGTATAAATAAATTATTTAAATTACTATTACAAATTAAGCTACAACACACACACACACACACACACACACACACACACATATCTGGCCTGCACCATGAAGCGTAGTTCAACAAACCCAGGATATGTTTCCGTTATCTGGCTTCACTAACACTAACAACCGCTGATCGGGATAAGCGGCACCACGAAGCTGGTTATCAACTCGGTAAATTAACCCAGGGTTTCCCGATCCAGCCGGGAGCGCGTTCACATAAAAGAGGCGGTGTTAGCAGCAGATGACCAAACAGACATGACCAGGTCCACTGTCAGCAGAGCGTCATATTTTACGATCGAGGATTAAACTGTAACACTACAGAAATACGACAGCAGCACGGCTGAAACTGACACATGCAGGGAGACAGAAAATCGCAGACAGTGTAAATGTCTAAATGAACAGTAGGCTAGTCTATAATAATGCGTTGATTAAAAAAAAATATCAGCTTTATTCTGGCTGAGTGTCGCCGTTTCACATTAAACGACTCAGTCGTTCTCCCTCACTTTAATAAACTTGTCGCCACTTAAAGCAGTGAAACGGAAACTCCATTCATGCCATAAAATGAGCTCAAACAGTGTTTGAAAGACTGAATCTGAACATTTAAGCTGCTGAAAACTCACCGTCCCACCTTTTACGCCCACATCGCAAAAGGTGGGTCGGAACATGACTACAGTCTCTGTAGTCGGCCTAAGAAAGCTTTACTAACCTAAATAGACAGACTACGTTCATATTAAAATTTAAGATTTCAATACCAAACTGTTCATAATATTCAGCCTCTCATAAGAAAAATAAAATGCATTTATTTAAGGGCTGCGTCAGGCTGTGTGAAACGGACTGGGAGCAAATAAAAAATCTTAAAGACATTTAAAGGCAGTAAGTAGGCTGATCCTGCTGTACTGTAAAAACCTGTAGGCAACATTAGCCTGAGGCTTTTAATCAGTCTCTGTAGGATCGCCATAGTCAAGAGTTTCTCCACATCACCGCTGCAAACAGAAAGCAGCCTATTGGCTAAAACAGTCTGTGGGATTTCTTACAGATGGTGATGTCATTTTCCAGAGAGCTGATTGGCCAGTAGGCGGAGTTTTCACAGAGTTAATCTCTTTTCTGGAACATAACCTGCTCGGAGCAGGTTAGCCGTTCATAAAACAATTAAAAGTTAAAAAAAAGAAAGTTATGTTGAGAATGAAAACTCTTGTTCATTACATTTTACTTCATAATTGCAACCGCATGTGTTGTATTCATTGTTGCAAAACTTGTTCTGTGTATAGTTTCTTTGTTATTGTGATCAAAACCATTGATCCGAAGCTCAATGCTGATGCTGTCATGTAAATAGTTTTTTAATCAGCAATAAATATAACAATTTCTGATCAACCCCTATAAATTGCATGCTTAAAATAAAATACTGTTAAAGTCCCGCCCATTTCAAGACAATCTGTCCCACTTCCTGGTTAAACACCGCCCACTTCCGGGATAGGCCCCGCCCAAACCGAGTACAGCTACGGATACAGATAATTCATATGGTTAACAGATACAGATACAAATAATGCTGTACTCGCTCGTCCCTATTAACTAATTACTCTCTTGTATCTGTTCAGAGCCTGATGACGTCCGGTTGGTTGGAGGAGCCAGCCGCTGTGTTGGTAGACTTCAGATGAAACGGAACGGAGAGTGGAGACCAGTGGCTGATCGTTCCTCTGACTGGGACCTGATGTCAGCAGCTTTAGTGTGCAGGCAGCTGGACTGTGGCTCTGCTCTTTCAACAGAAAGAAGAGAGGATTTGTACAACCAAGAAGCATTGATAATTACATCCTTCTGTGGTTCGTCTGAGTCTGCAATCAGAGAATGTGCATTCTTATCGCCCAGTACTCCTTATTTCTATTCTTATTTCTCCTTAGTTCGTGGTCTGGAAGTCGTCTGCTCAGGTAAAACTATCAATGAGAACCACAACAGGAATCCTTGAAATCTCTTTCCTGTCTGTACATTTGACTGAAGTTACTTTGACGAAATTTTGAGGAAAAAGTAAATGTAATTCTGATCATTTCCGAATTACATAATTACCAAGCTCATGTTGTCATGATGAGGTAGCACTGAAAAAATGATTTGCTGTTATTGGGTGTTATGAACCCAAAGGAAACATTTTGCTAGCAATAAATGGATCAAGCTGAGGCCGAAATAACTACAACATGATGCTGATTTGTTAAACCTATGAATTCATGCTTTATCAGGTCTGTCAGCAAGACAGCAGGACAACTTTTAAATTTTAAATAAAGTTTTCTGAATGGAGTTTTGATCAACCAGGGCTATGCTATGCTAACTTGTTCTCAGAAAAGCACAACAACAGCTGGAATAAAGTACAGACACAGACACTAATCACACGGTAGTTCAACTTCCTCGCTTTCTTTTCTCTAGTAATGTCCAGTTTAGTCTGTTTTTTATATATATATGAAATATGAGTCCAACAGAGCTCTGGGTGCCAACCAGCGATGACAACAACAGTGGAACCAGTAATGCACAGAAGCTGCTGAGAAGCTCGAGTGAATATAAATCAACGTTGTAATCCAAAAAACTAAAGTAAAGAGCTAATTTAATAAAAGCATTTTACCCACAGGTAAACGGTTTGTTGTCAGAGCAGAATCCAGACCGACTATGTTTATTTGTTCAAAAGATGCAGCTGAATAAGATATAAATGACTCCATTTCTCCTGCTAATCAACACATCTTGTCATCTTACTGTGTTCAGTGTTCACTTTGACAAAACAAATAAAGAGGAAGATGGAAGAATTTTACAGTCTAAATACGCAGACCAAATTTTTCCATCTCCCTCTGTGTTCACAGATATTCTGGCTCAGCCAAACATCTCCTTCTCTAACTACACTGACGGGGATTCTGAGGCCAAGCAGCAGGGGCTTCAGGTGCTCACGGGCTCCACCTTCACCATCAGCTGCTCCATCCTGCCACAGTATCCAGGAGGCTCCTTCCAGCTTATCCTCACCACCTCTGACACAACACAGAACTACACCCTGCCAGCTGTCAATCACTCTGCCCATTTCCTGTTCTCTGCTGCAGACCACACCCACCAAGGGGACTACAGCTGTGTTTATCACATCTATGTTTTCTCCCATAACTTCTCTTCTGAGAGCCAGCCACTCCATCTCACTGTCTCAGGTAACTTCATAGACAATCTGGGCCCAACAGGGAAATGTGACACTGACAACTCACGCAGGTTTGAAAGTATCATTTATCTGAATCACATAAAAAGTCGTGATGTTCCAACTGACAGCATGTTCTGTCTTCATGTTTCCTCGTGAACCTAATGAATAACTGCATGAATAGATAAGGGACATGCAAACAGTGTCCACGTGTGAAGTTCATATAAAGCTAGTTCTCAGCAGGCCAATACAACACAATTTAGTGTAGGTTTATAGAATTAGATTATGTTTATTTGAGCAAGTGGCAATCTGAATAAGCCAGGTAATACTATTATTTGACTGCATTAAAAACCCTTATGGTTAATGAGATAAGTTCCCATCCATCCAGAAAAAAGATTTGACACATGCCTTTGGTGTGAGAGACCAGGGTTCGAATCCACTGTGAGACAACAATGTGTCCCAGAGCAAGACACTTAAAGACGTGCTGCCTCTAACACATATAGCAGTTGTGAGTCACTTTGGATAAAAGCGTCAGCTAAATGATAAATGTAAACTTCTATTTTAAATATTCTTGGTCCCACAGCCACTATTCTGCCTTATATGTGAAGGCATCGGGTCGGATTTTCTTCATGCAGCTAAAGAAATGAGTCTGCTAACACCAAAAAATGCCTTTCTGTCATCTCAAACCTATCTGCCCATTCTCCTCTGACCTCTGACAACAACAGCTGCCCACTGGATATTTTCTCTCCTTTGGACCATTCTCTGTAAACTCAAGAGTGCATGAAAATCCCAGTAGATCAGCAGTTTCTGAAATACTCAGACCAGCTCGTCTGACACCAACAACCATGTTCAAAGTCACTTAAATCCTCTTTCTTCCCCATTCTGATGCTCGGTTTGAACTGGAAGTTGTCTTGACCACGTCTACATGCCTAAATGCATTAAGTTGCTGCCATGTGATTGGCTGATTAGCTATTTGTGTTAACAAGGGATTGAACAGGTGTACCTAATAAAGTGGTCGGTGAGTGTCCATACTAAGCATAAAGTTAAAAAACATAAAAGCTGAAAAACTTCAAAAGGAAACTGCTGCACACTTGTTCATGTATGAAGTGACATAATGATTGTGAATCTGTTTCAGGTTCTTTAACAGGTCTGATCATCAGACTGGTTGTGCTGATTGTGGTCTTCAGTGCTGGCCTGTTTTTCTACTGCAAGGTACTTTACACATCAATCTTCAGTATTCAATGTACTTAGGATCACAGTTTGGTATGTGTTTGGCCCAGCGGGAAAACAGAAGCAAAACTTTTGAGCTACCATGTATCTAAATTAAACTATTAGTTCAAAACATCTGTGGGAAATGCAGTTTTTCACTGGAGATAACAGCAACAGAAAAGTAGAAGCGATTAGAAATAACGTGAAAGAAAACAGATTATAATGTGAAAATGAGAAACTGAGAGCAGCAGAGTGGTGAGTATCACTTTACTGCATTGTTATGATATAATTTGTCCTCTGGAAATGTGCGTTATACTGAATTTACCTTTTGCAGCATTAGAGTACAGGTATTTTCAACCTACCTGTATTTTTACTGGCTAGAATTTATGGAACTGACCAGTCAGTCATATTTTAAATTTACAATCCACAAGATCCAAATACGGAAGCGCATTGCATTCACCAATGAAAAGAAAATTGGGAGCCTTATCTCATAATTATGAGATCAGGATGTCGTAATTATGAGAAAAAAATGTCATAATTAGGAGAAAAGATGTCATAATTAGGAGATAAGATGTCATAATTATGAGAAAAGATGTCATAATTACCAGATAAGATGTCATAATTACGAGATCAGGATCTCCTAATTAAGAGAAAAGATGTCATAATTACGAGATAAGATGTCATAATTACGAGATAAGTTGTCATAATTACGAGATCAGGATCTCCTAATTAAGAGAAAAGATGTCATAATTACGAGATAAGTTGTCATAATTATGAAAAAAGATGTCATAATAACGAGATAATGGTAAAGTTGGAAATAGCCTATATTTACAGATTCTAGCTTCCGGGATCAATAATTCGTAAGCAAAACGTGCTTAAAACATAAACGACGCCTCTTTATTATCGTAGTTAAGTACACAACAAGCTCCAAGAACATTTTCACATAAATGAGTCTTCCTAGGAGTGGCACAAATAACATTGGTCTCTACGTGCAGCCGGCTGTGAGACGAGTGCGCAGGGACCGTCTACAAAGTGCAACGCCGAAAACACATTCTGCAGAGATATTCAATAACTTCACACTTAAACAATGTAGTGCCCCCAAAATCACCTTACACATTAATGATATACTGCTGGTTATACTGCAACACTTAGTTTGGGGGGAAGAAAGACTTTTGCATACCTAATATTCGGTAGGCCTATTTTTAATATTCAATAACTACACTGTTAAAGGCTGTAGTGTCTCCAAAATCACCTCACATGTCAGTGATGTCCTGCTTATCAACACAAGTATCAGTAGAGACGAACTAAGAATAGCATTACAAAATTCACACATAAATACAGACAGAAAAGGTAGTAGTGGCACAGACTGACAACGAATAATGGTACAGAAAATTATAGTAATGTTAATAATATTTAATAACAATAGGACTAGTAATAATAATTGGAGCAAAGGGTGTTGAGCAGGAACATGGTAGCAGCAGGCGACTGCAACCACAGATCCAGACTCCACTTCACAACCCTCAGCACTAGATGCCACAAAAACTCACACACTCAACCTTTAAAGATATAAAGCCACTTTCTGCGATGTCTCTGTAGGCCACCAGAAGGCAAATGCCAAGACGAGAGGACAACATTGAGCTGGATCACTTTGGTGGTACTGAAGACCGACCTGTCAAAGAGGCAGGAGACCAGGATCCCCACGGTGCACATCCAGATGGACTGCACAGCTCTCACACTACAGAGCAGCGATCTTCTGAATTAACTGTTTAATTGTTATGTGTCAGCGTCCAGATGTGGGATAAGTACTGGGATCAAAGGGGAAAGATAACTGGCTAAATATATCATAAATTAGAGCCATAATTGCATTATATAATCTGCTGAGCCAGGCTAGAAACAGCATTTTGTGAAATAACAATTTGCCATGCTGACATTAACCTTTAGGGATGTGTGTGCCGCTAAGTAATATTTTGATGCTTCTACTGTTTGTGTTCTGTGTCTGGTGACTTTTGCTAAAAAATAACTAACAGACATAACTTTAAGTCTCCTGCATTTTCAGAGGAAATAATTAATAATTTTAGGGCTAAAATAATCTGTATATAGTCAGGAGTCGATGAGAGGGGCTGATCAGTTAAACTATGAGCTTTTGTATCACAATAAATGAAGCTTGCATTGACTTGTGTGGATGATGTTCCTGTTATTGTAGTGTGTCCTTCTGCTGCAGCAGTTTCACTAAGCTGTTATTTAGTGAGCGGTGAATGCTGGTTAGTACAGTTTCTGAATTTGAACTGGATCGATTCTTTCTTTCTGTCCTCTGCTCTTTGAACTCACATTTTCATACAACCAGTGAAAACTACAAATTAAAGCCTGCATGACAGATTGTCAAAAACAACAATTTATGATATTTTTAATCACATTGTTGTCCATTTATTCAACTACATTTATATTATATATTATTCAGTTCCTGTGTAACCGGGGTAAAAGCTCTCTGTTAAAACAAGCCAAAACGCCACACAGGTTTTTGGTTGTCAGGCCCAGGATCTCTGTAGATGATCAAGATTTGGTAAAACGAGTAAATTATTAAAAGCTAGGCTCTTTAACTGAGGAGAGAGAGCAGTTACAAAACAGTGTTGTTTAAAAATGGAGTGAACACAAACCAGGAAGTATAAAAAAGAATAACTATGTATTCTTAAAAAATTAAGAAACCTCAGCTAAAAGCATGCGAGATCAGTTAGTAAATCTGCCATTGTACGATTTTCGAGTATGAGGTAACAATCTGTTTCATACTTGTAATAATAAAACATGATACATGCTGATACATACTGTTTTATTGGATAATTCCAAGTGACTGAAAGTATTGTTACCTTTAATTAAAATGTCATGTCAGATGATCAGTTGTGCAGATTTTAGATCTGTTTCAGTCTCTCTAATAGTGTTGATCATGAGACTTGTTGTCCTCCTGTTGGGTATGATGTGACTTACTACTGCCCTCTGCTTCAGCTCTATGGTACTGTACATATATTTATTCAGGGGAGGAATGGGTTCAGTTAAGAATTTAGCATGATGTGTTTGATTAAAAGAAATCAGTTATTTTAGAAAAATTAAAATATGTCATAATAATGTGTTTCCAGGCCAGTAAAAGCCAGAGGCTGGTATGAGAGAAGAACACTGTGATTAATGAGTTCTTAGAGGTTTCAGTCATGAAGGCTGGCTTTGTGAAGAGGCTGGAGCTCAGAGGAAAGACTAGTATCTCTGAGGTGGTAATTCAAAATTCAGATATAAGAACAGTGAAACAAGTGAAAGACAGCTGTTGCCTCCAAACTCAGATCTGTGAGACCCCTGATCCCATTTTTACTTACAGTCTCCCTTTGATTCCTATTTGATTTAATGCACAGTCCAGCAGCAGAGAAGTGGTTTTACAGTTTGGTGTTCCAGACCCTGAGGGCAAAACCATGAGCTTTATACACAAATGTCAGTACTCCTGCACTTTCTCAGTATTACTGTATTATTTCTTTATTTCATCAACCGGCTGAAGTTCCTAAATAAAAAAGATTCTTATTGAACTCAGCTGCTGAGAAATTCAGACATGTTAAATGTGAATATATTGATGTGAAATAATTAAACAACTATAAATAAATTGTAGATATTACTGAACTAAAACAGTTTTAAAAACAGAGTACAAACAGCAAAAAGACTTCACTTGCAATGTTGTTAATTTTCCTTTTTTTTTTTGTTTAAACCAATGACTTTCTGCTCTGTTGTCCTCGGTCACTGCAAACTACCTCCCCTGTGTAGGGCAGCAGGTAGGTGTTACATGGAAATCTCTATTAAATAAGGATGAAAAACCAAAACTGTCTTTGAGTGAGCTTACTTCACATTTTCAAACGGGCTCAATGGTACCAAAGAGTGTATTGTTCATGTGTATACTTTCATAGAGAATATAGGGGACGGCTGTCACATAAAACTCACACGTACTTCACTAGTTGCATTGCTTGAAACAGCATCATGCACTTCTTAACTGTAGGTTCCTGTTTTTCTCTGAAGCTCTGCAGCCCCGGCCTCCTAAAGCAAGGTGTAAAAGAACCGAAACCAGACAAAACGTTTATCACTTTAACAACAGAGCAGTAAAAAAAAATCAGTCACCCCATACCCCTGAAAGTTACGGTGAAATAAAGTGATACAGGTTTGTACATGAGGGTTCTGGTAGGTGTTAAATAAATAGTTTGGAAATGAACATATAGATGAACAGTGGAGAAATGGATGACACTGCAGGTGGAGTTTGAGTTTACTAATGTACTGAGGTGTGGCGTCTGTAGACCTGTAGAACCTTGTAAGTAATGAACAGCCTAGGATTTCAACTAAAAGAAACTGACATCCAGTGCAAAGAACCTAAATCTAGAGTGTAAAAACCATTCAAATCAGGCAAATAATCCATAGCCCTACAACACCTCGGGTTTATGTTATAATTAAAATATTTTCATGCCCCCCAAACGGCACAACACAGTCCCGTTCCAGAAAAATGGTGCTGCAGTACCTGAAATTTAACTAACCCTTAAAAGTTCCTTAAAAAAACTTAATTTTCCCTCGTGAAAAAAGTCCCCTTCCCAAAAAAGCTGTAAAAAATATCATAAATTATCTTTTTTTCCACTTTAAATGCGTCAATCTTTCTTTGCCAATCAGAATGTTCGTGTGACTGCATTATATTCAATTATAGTTTAAAACTAAATTATATTTGTGTTTATTTTGAATATGTGTAAAAAGAAACATCCGACAAGAAAATGCAAACAAAAATGATTAAATAACACAATAAATTAATAGTTACACCCTAAGAATATTTTTTTTAAATATTTATTTATATTTATATAAATAAAGACATTTCCATCATAAATTAATGCAGGAAATGAGGAGGCAGACATTCGGCAGAATGCAAGAAATTAAGTGTTTAATGCTTAAAACCCAGACCTGCCCCCGTCATATTTTGGCATCTTATGGAGTTTATAACTAAAGTTCAGGAACAGGACCACGCCTCTGTCCATACCAATCAACCACCTGTGCCTCATCCAATTCCTCCACCTGTACCTCTTTAACCCATCAACCGCACACGCTTATAAGCCAGTCCAACACCTCTCACACTCGTTTGTCTCAGTTCTCACGCCGTTCGTTTGACTCAGAGACATACCCAAGCCAAACTAAAGTATTTGCTTAACAGTTAGCCACTTACCATGGATTGCGAGCTCCTTCTCAGCCCCTCGGACTGCGATCTGCTCGACAATTGGTCCGTAGCCTCCGAACTTTCTCCGTCCGCCTTAACGTCAACTCCCACGCGGCCAGCCGCCCCTCAACCACGGCCGCGCTCCGTCATCCAGTTTCCGCAGAACCGTATCGTTCATCCAGCAGCTCCGGCCCGACCCCGCCTAGCACACACAGAGGCCGCAGCCGCCATGGTCGACCTTCGGCCGAGGTTCGCTCCTCTGGACGCCCGACTTCCCATCGGCAGGATCACCAGCGTCCAACCCGCCGCCACGCTCCGGCCGGCCCACAGCTCCCGCTTCCGGGCAATTCCCACGTTTCAACTATCTCCGACTGGACAGTCGCCCGCCTCCAGCACGCACTCCAGGAGAGGCAAATTCCTATCCACCGGACCGCCAACAAAGCCAAGCTGTTCCAGCTCTACACATCCACCTGCAACACCGACACGGCTAGCCGCCCACTTCCGCATTCCAGACCCAGCGCCACGAACACGCGGCACGCCGGTGACGTCACGACACCGCCCACCGGAGCATCGCACACTGCTCCAGCCCCCGCCGAGGGCCAGGTCGTATCTCCCCCAATGCCTGCTCCCTCTGTGTCTGATTTTTCCCACCTGTTTTCCCTATTTCTCTTGTCCATGTCTCAGCAGGCCGCACAACCTACCCCCGCACTTGCATCCCTCCATCCCAACATCCTTTCTCCTCCCCTTCCTTCCGCTGTGGCCAATACGGCTCCTTCTAATCCTCAAACCCAAGCAGCTCCTCCTCTTCCTCCTGCAGCAGCCACCACCACTACCAACGCTGCGGTCCACCCCGGCCTAGCCACAGCCAGCCACGGCGCACTCGACCACCAGCAATTTCACCCTGGTCTCTGCCTCCCTCCCCGGTTCACCCTCTTCCAACTGTACGCCCTTCTCCTGTTCCACCTTCCCTCAGACAACAAATCCTTTCAGGTAGTTACCTTGACCTCGCACTCCTTTACCAGCCGTCCATCAACACCATCACTAGCCCAAGGGAGCTCTACACACCCCACGGCACGACCCAGCTCACACATCCCTCACCCTCACGATCCAGAGAACTCACGGCCGTCGAATTTGCCTTTGCTTTTTCCCCTTTATCGTGATACCATTTGTTCAGTCTTCCCCAACCGCAGGGGCCGAAGTTGGACGCACTACCTCTCCATCATCTTGGACCTGGCTCTGCGGTTCGGCGGCACCGGTTTCTTTTCTTACCACATTCTGTTCGCTTCCCAAGCCGCAGGTCGCCTCCAGCAGTTCAACCGAGGCACCTACTGGGGCACCCTCGACCCTGAAATCTACTGCCGCGATATTCGCAGCACGTTCCGCACTTGCCTGCAACCTTTGCGGCGCTCCTTCCCATCCAGCCACCAACTGCGTCATTGCCATCCCTTTACCTCGTCCCCGCACCCCGCGCACCAACAACCCATCTCTCTTTTTGAGGTCCACTTCAGCCGCACCCCCACCTCCCCTCACCCCCCCACCAACTACTCCCCTACAGACCGGCACGACACCTCCAGCACGCGGTCCAATCCCTCGCGGAGTGGACAAAAGGGGAAGGCCAGTGCTATACCAGGGCGGAAGAATGGTCTGCAATAACTTCAATGATCTAGGCTGCAACGCCTCCAGCTGCCGCTTTCTCCACACCTGTTCCTTCTTGCCCTCATAACCCTACCAAGCACGGCCTTTGACTACGCCGACATCTCAGAACACCTATCAACATCCATGCCCTGCAGTCCGCCCTCGGAAACCACCCAGACCGCAAGTTCGTCGATTTCCTCATCCACGGCTTCACCTCCGGTTTCCACCCGGGCATTCAGGTCATTCCCCAAGCCTCATTCATTTGCAACAACCTCCAGTCCGCCCTTGCCGAACCCGCTACCGTGGACAGACTCCTAGCTAAAGAAGTAGCTGACGGTTTCATGATAGGTCCTTTCACTAGCCCCCCCTTCCCCATCCATCGCATCAGCCCCATCGGCATCGCAACCAGGAAATACGCCGGTAAGAAGAGACTCATCGTCGACCTTTCCTCCCCCCATGGCACCACCACTCCAAGCATCAACAGCCTCATCCCCAGTCCAGACTTTTCCATGCATTACGCAACCATTTCACAAGCCATCAACCTCATCCGTCTCGCCGGCCACGGCGCATGGCTGGCCAAAGCCGACATTACCAGTGCTTTCAAAGTCTTGCCCATCCATCCCGACTTCTGGAGTTTTTTTGGCGTCTCCTGGAACAATTCATATTACTTCGCGGTCCGCCTCACATTCGGGTGCAAGAGCAGCCCCAAGATATTCGACACACTCTCCAAAGCACTCTGCTGGATTCTCCTCAACAACCACAAACTCCCTTACGTCATCCATCTGTTGGACGACTTTCTCACCATCACACCACCATCCTCCCCCCCAGGTCACGGTCTCTCCACCCTCAAGTCGTTTTTTTCCCAGCTCGGCGTCCCCGAATCATTCCCCAAGGTCGTCCTTCCTCTCCCACTTACTGTCTCTATCCGCCACGGTTCCGTCCCTCCATGACCAAGTGGTACTCGACGACTCGTGTAAAATGGAGCTGAGACTGTGGCGTGACTTCCTGTCCTCCTGGAACGGCATCTCGTTCTTTTATGACGACTACATAACCCAACCGGAAGACAGCGACTTGTACACGGATGCAGCACCCTCCGCCGTGTTCGGTGGCTACTACGGAGGCAGATGGTTCGCCTCTGACTGGCTGCCAGAAATGTCATCACTCTCCCCTTCCTCCGCCCTTTACGAACTGTACCCGATAGTCATTGCTGCCATTCTTTGGGGGCACGAGTGGTCCAAAAAAGTCATCCTGGTCCACACAGACAACCACACCGCCGCAGACATCATAAACAAAGGTCGCTCCCAATCACTCGACATCATGAAATTCATCCGAGACTGACCTTAATCTCAGCCCGACACCAATTCATCATCCACGCCCACATTCCAGGCTTCCAAAACACCATCGCTGACTCTCTCCCGATTCTCTTTTCAGAAATTCAAATCCTTGGCACCAGACTCGACCCCCATCCAACGCCAGTCCCTCAGTTTTCGGCCACAACCTTCCCGTGGAACCCCCAGCTCCTCCACCTGGTCTCCACATCACAGCAATCAATCCTAAGCAGTCTCGGCTCCCAAGACTCTCTCGCCATACTATTCGGTGGTGTACATTCGAACCTTCCATACCTCGCTCGACATCATATCGGTAACCAGCTTCATCACCTACGCCCACTCGGTCCTCCTCAATCAGAACATCCACCATCCACGTATACCTCAGCGGGATAAACTTCTTTGTCAAACTCCTGTCCGAGCACCCGCTTCCATCCATCTCTCACCCCCACGTCAACATGCTAATCAAAGGCCTCCGGAAAACGGAACCTCAGCTTCCTCCGAAACAATTACCCCTGACGTCTGACCTCCTTGCCCATTGCATCCATACACTCCATTCAGGATACCTGTCTCCCCACATCAATTCGACCCTCGAAGCCATGTTCCTCCTCGCATTCTTCAGTTTCTTACGATGCTCGGAATTCACAACCACCTCATCCATCTACAATCCTACTCGCCATGCAAGCCTGGGTGACATTTCCATCCACTCCTCAGATACCCTCCGATTCAACCTGAAACACAGCAAAACAGACCAGCTCGGCCTCTCTCACCCCATTTTCCTCTTCCGCTTAAATTCCTACCTAAGCCCCCCGTTTGTCTCAGTTCTCAACCCCCCCCCCACCACCACCACCCTCCCCGAAACCCCTTTCCTCTCTCCCCCTTTCCAACGGGCACGGTGGTCAAGTGGACAACACTGTGGCCTCACAGCAAGAAGGGGTCCTGGGTCCTGACTCTGGTCATCCCAGGCCTTTCTGTACGGAGTTTGCATGTTCTCACCGTGCTCGCGTGGGTTTCCGCCGGGCACCCCGGTTTCCTCCCACCATCAAAGACATGCACACTAGAGTTATACACTTCCACCAAGTAACTGTCTTCTTTCTACCACAGGAACCAAAAGGGGGGACGATAAGCAAGCAGCACATCGAGACAAGCCCCCACCCTGAGTCTCGACCTCCTGAGTTCCTAGCCACTCCAACTACTCTATCACACCTTCATCCCTCTCCCCTCGACCCCTTCATCCCTCTCCCCCTCCGACCTTAATAATCTCAATATCCAATAAACCAACTTTCCACACTCTATATTTGGCGTGGACCTTGTTAGTGAAACAAAGTGTTAAAATGTTGTCTCGTCTTGTAAACCCAACGTCATGTGTATCGTCACACCCCTAAGCAAGAAGAGGACAATGACTGAAGAGAAACACCAAACGTATTTACACCAGGGACTAACGAGCAGGGCGGGACCAACACAGGTGACGGACATGAGGCTAACGAGACCAGGCAGGCAGAGAGAGAGCAGGGGAAACAGAGAGACTGACATGCAGAGGGATTACTGGGGTAACAGACACAACACAGGTTACTGAACACCAAACACAGGCCATATCACAAGATGTAACAGACTAGAAATAAACTAACTAACTCAGACATGAGCAGACCAAACTAAAATAACGCAGACAAGGAACCTGAAGTAAACACCAAAATATGAACCAAGGCACAGGACTGGGAACAAAGACAAAGAACTAAAACGCAGGACCAAGAGCTAAGGTAAAAGACAAGACACAAACTACTAAGGACAAGGAACGAGAGAAACCGGCAAATGGAAGGACACATGAAACAATGGCAAAAACCCAGAAACCAACAGGGAAAAAATACAACTTCAAACAGAAGTAGTTTGAGTTTCTAGAGTTGTTTTTATTTTAAAAACACTGTTGTAAGTCTACAGGAAGTGAGTGTTGATATTCAAAGATAAAAGACTTTGGGTGAAGTTTTACTTGTGAAACACAAACCTTTTTTACTGCTAATTAGAAAGTCTAGTAAATTCAAAGTTTACTAATGCATTGAGGCTCATCATCTGTAGACCTGTAGAGCCTCATAAGTAATGAGCCGCCTGGGATTTCCAAATGCATTCCAGAAGAAACTGGCAACCAGTGCAAAGACTGTTATGTTAAAAAACATATTGAGGGGACCTGTGTGCGTGTATAATTATCACATTATCAATCAGCTTCCTGTTGCCAAATAGTTGCTGTGACATTAAGAGAGAACCCACATGAAGGCTGATAAGGAAATTACAAGATAAATAGGAAACTGCACAGGAGAGCTGTTTCAGAGCATAAGATGAAGAGACACTGAGGAAGACAGCAACAGTGACGGGCTCGTATGGACAACACACCAACTGGACATGCATCACACTGTTTGGTGTCCTGGTCTTCATGTTGCCACTTGTGACTGCTATGTCAGTTCAGATTATCAAAATGGCCTCTTTGTACCTCTGCATGTCGCCCTATGTTGTGATGATTCTCAAAGAAATGGACAGACCTATATTAAGGCTGGAATGTGTGAAATGTTCAGTCCCCCCCCTCCTTTGCAGGATTAACAAATTCTTTCTCCCTCTGCACACCTGGCCGCATCCGTGGCGTGATTGTTAATTATATAATCTTATCTAAAACATAAAGCACACCCTGGTTAATTGTCTATTTTCCTCTAAATGGGACCATAATTTACTGAATGAACACCGTGCTGTATTAAAGAACACGTGGGACCATAAACTCATGAGGAAAATGTTTACTGAGGTAAGAAAATCAAGAGAGTTGTAGGTTCATTTTGTCACTGACTCCAATGCAGTAGAACATCTTTTTGAAACCAGTGGAGTCGCCCCATGTTGGTCATTATGTAGCGAGTCACGACACACCACCAAAATCACCACTGACACCACAGCTCTCTTTTTTGGATCTTTCTTTTTTTTGTCTGCAATGATACGACATGTGACAGGGACTGCATCAGTTCACACTCTTCTTGACTACAGTCTCTTTCAGCTCCAAACGCAGACTGAAAGCACATCACAAGCTGACACAATTACAATGGTTGTATATGAGCACACACATCCTTAGAGACGCCATGAACAGTTTAACTTCGCTCTCTGTAAAAAAAGAGAAAAAACTACGCTTCCCATAATGCCACAGGACGTGCAGCGCAACTCTAGTGGTGTGGCAGCACTTCGAAGAGATACAGTGGAAAATGTTGTTAAGCTAAGTTTGCAATAACTTCAAAAGTAGTCCTTATGAAGGAACTGCACAAAGGCAACTTCCAACAAAGATCTTGTAGAGGTGAGATGTATCACTCCACAGCTAAAACACACAAGGTGAAAAGAGTGAAAAGAGAAGCTGCAGCAATGTGCAGTATGACAAAAATATGTTGTTTTTTGAAAATGAAACCATGTAAACCTGTTCTGGTACAACCCCTAAATAAGATGTCGAATCTGAAAATGAGCATAATATTTTAAAAGATATTTTTAAATATATTTAAGTTTAAAATTGTTAGAGATAATTTAAAGACGCATGTGTTTTCAGAGAAAGTCATGAATAATGTTCGGGCTAAAATAATCTGTAAAGAGTTCAGAGCTGATGAGAGGGGCTTCAGAGCCGCTAAAACCAAATTACAAACAACATTTGTTGTTAGGTTAACGTTTTGCATTGACTGGAATTGTGTGGATGAGGTTATTTTAGATTATTTTCCCTTCAGTCACGTCTTGGTTAAGTCTGCATTTTAATGAAAACGCTGTGGTCCACCCTCTGCTCTTTGAACTCTTACATTTTTGTTTAACCATAGTGAAAACTACAAATTAAGGCGCATGCATGCCAGATAAGACAAAACAACAATTTAAGATATTTTTACTTTGGTGTTGGTTTATTCAACTAAAGTCAAAAAAAATATACTGGTGTAAAATAATTATACAACTATGAATTGTAGAGAATAATGAACTACAACTGTTTAAAACGGCAATGAGACTTTACTTACAGTGTTTGCTGAAATCTACTTCTTTTTTCTTTTTTTACTAATTTCTTTCTGCTCTGTTTTGAGTTCTGAAATGAACATGTGGATGGTTTGAGGAGAAATGGATGAAGCTGCAAGAGCAGTTTGAGTTTCTATGGTTAGATTTAAAAAACAAAAACTGTAGCTTTTAAGTCTACAGGAAGTGGTGTTTGATATTCAAAAGATAAAAGACTTTGGGTGGAGTTTTAATCTTGAGACTATTAGACACAAACCTGTTTACCTGTTAATTTGAAAGTCTAGTAAATTCTGAGTTTACTAGTACACTGTGGCACGGCATCTGTAGAATTGTAGAGCCATATAAGTAAGTAATGAGGAGACAGAGGCAACCAGCGCAAAGAAACCAAATCTAGGGTATTAAAAACACTCAACAGCAGAACACAATCCTGTTCCAGTAAGTAAGTGGTGCTACAGTACCTAAAATGTATCTAATGAAAATGTAATGGTTTTAGATGTTATAAAAAATCTTGAGGGGAAACATGTCAGTATATTATATCACATTATCAATCAGCATCCTGTGGGCAAATATTGCCAAATAGTTGCTGTGACGTTAAGAGAGAAACCACATGAAGCCTGATAAGGAAATTAAAAGATAAAGAAGAAACTGCACAGGAGAGCTGTTTCAGAGTATAAGATGAAGAGACACTGAAGAAGATAGATGCAGTGACAGGTTCGTATGGACAACACACCAACTGGACATGGATCACGTACTGGTGGTGTTCATGTTGCTCTGGAGCTCAGGTAGGACTTCAGTCTCTTTAACCCCACTGACTGCTGCTCACACAGCATGAGTTTGGACTGACTGGCCCTCTGGCAGATACACAAACTTCAGTTAAACCAATAGATTTAATTATAGTCAAGCAAGTTGCAGAAAATATAAGAAATTTGGTGAAGTGAGAAGACGATGAAGAAGAAGAAATCTCGGCTTGTTATTAACGTGCACTGACTGCAGACTGATCACATTAAACAGCCATTACTTGTTTTTGACATGTCTGTTGTGAGAAAACATTTTAAAGGTCTAAAGAGAAATATGGACTCCTCCAGAGCAACTTCCTGTGTTAAATGTTAAGCATACTTCTCATGTTTTACAGTCTGTTAAGCCTTTCTTTACAGTATGCATTTAAGGCAGGCTGGGAAAGTGAGCTTGATCTCAGACAGTAGTGATAAAACACACTATGTGCACATGAGACAACCACTGGCATGCAAACTGGTCAGGGGTAAAAAAAGAAAAAAAAAAGCTGAAGGAAAGGCAAGCAGATTAACACACTGAGACGGTGTCAGATAGGTCTGTTTAAGCTTACATGCAATCTTGTACTGCAACTGGAGAAAGATAAAACACGCAAGGGCGCCACTTTGTGTTGAAAAGCAGTTTGGACCTACGGACTCAGATTAGGGATGTGATGATACACTGAGCTCATGAGAGGAGATGATACACAATATTGGTGTCACGAGAATAAGACTAGAAGATATTTTAACAATTAATGTTGAAATATATGAGTTGAGGAGGACCAGGCATTAAACATTTCATTCTGGTTTCTGCACCAATTTCTTTTCCTGCAATAATTCATGTTGGAAATGTTTTATTTATGTAAAAGGGAAACAATATTAAGGTGGCAGGTGACAATTGAAATTCTAATATAAGAGAACAGAAAACTTGGCCAAAAAAGAAAATGTGTCAAGAAGTTGTTAAAGTTACTGACTGCTGTGTGCATGTTTTGGGGTCATTTTATAATTAGTAGCTTATTTGTTTTAGCTCAAGTTAAATAAATAAATAAGTGCAGATTAACTTTTCTCAAAGCATTTTCATTTGTTATTTAAAGTTTCTGGTTGCAAGCTATCAAACTTTTCAGAAAGTGGTGGGGACCCCGGCGTAAACAACACAGATGCCGACACATTTTTAACCTGTTGAGTTTAGCCTAACTTACATGTAGCTACTGTGCTGCCTCTGGTCTCCATGATTGAACAATTAGCTTAGCTGATATTATTGGTTAATAACAGCGGGACAAATTATAACATTGGCAACATTACAGTATCTGACAGAACAGTTAATATTGTGAGCTAGCTTACTTCCTCAGGCTTGCTTTGTGACGGACAGCTCACTCTTACTGGTTAAGATTTCAAATACAAAATGAAACAACTAATAAAATGTGATGCATCATTATAGATTCAACTGAAAAGGAACTGATTATAATAAAATCTTAATTAAAATTAATATTAAATAAAATATTGCTTGTCTTATTTTGTCTGTTATAATAATAACAGACGTTTATAATAATATCTCGACTCTACAGGTAAAACTTGACTTGTAATGGAATATTTGCAGTGGTGTTTTTTAAGATTCTGAATACTTCTTCCATACTGAGGTGTTGCTGCACATTCCCTTCCTCTTCTAACTCTCTGCTGAAAGTGAATATGTTTTGGGTCAGACCGAAGTTCTCCTGCAACTTTTCTGCCTAACTTGTCCAGAGCAGGACAACACATAATGATTTTTTACTTTTTCATGATTCTCCCCAGGTCTCCACGGACAGGAAGATGAAACTTTAAAAGGTAAACAGAAAATAGACATAAATTATGATTCAGAAAATACATTATTTTACTAATGAGACTCTTACCTGTGTTCAGAGATTGATGATATCCGTTTGATGGGAGGATCCAGCCGCTGTTCTGGTTTGCTGCAGGTGAAGCACCAGCGAGATTGGAGAGAAGTGGATGACCGTGGCTGGGACCTGAAGTTAGCAGATGAAGTTTGTAGACATCTGGACTGTGGTTCTGTCGTTCAGGCTTCCTCAAGATCAGAGAACCCTTCATGGAGAATCCCATCTTCCTGTCTTAATTCTAAATCTAAAATGAGGAAATGTTTGACAAAAAGGTCCACAATTCCTACCACGAGTTTGGAGATCATCTGCTCAGGTAACCAAAAACCACAAATTCCCAGCAAGCTCAGAGAACGATATGATTCCAATAAACAGCTAACTGGATTTGGTGTTACACACATCCATGATTTTTTGTTTATTATGTAATTTTTGGTACCACAATATATTTTTAACATCTCTTGTTCATCTCTTTGCTGATACTGGGTGGCAGTACTGGCAGTTGTGGAAATTGTATATTGCCGGTGAGGGATTGAGCAAATAATTGAGTTACACCGAACCTTTGTCTTTGAAGAATTTATTAATACAAGAGAATAACAGAGAAGTACAACAACAGAAAATCAGCTGGTTCAGAAACCTGCCTCCTACAGCAGCTTCAGGCACAGAGAAAAGTGAACCATAATCATTTAGACACTTCAGGTTTCTATGTTTAGGGGAACAGAGATCCTCTCCCACCTTTGAATGAACATTGAAGGAGAGGAGGAGGACCTAAAACCTACATACAGTATGTGGACATACTAATATAAAGAGTTTATTAATAAGCACTGGTTGAGGATAGGAACAATATAAACTGAGGAGACGATACCAATAACAATAGAGGTAATAATAGCGGTACACACGTAAGATTAGACGTAAGGAAAAACAATTTTCTGCAATTACACCACTAATAACTATTATTGGTGGTGGTTGAGGTGAGCCCCCCCCACTTCCCTGTAAAGCGCTTTGAGTGTCTATGATAAAGCCCTATATAAATGTAATGCATTATTATTAACTCGTTCTGATTTGAATTTGCTGCATGATGTGTCAATTAGAAGAAAAAAACAAAAAATGATTTCCCAGGAAAGAATCTAGTTTAGTCACATCAGTTTTTACTCTGGTCTGAGGTTCTTGCATCGCTGAAAGGCTGTAGCTGTACACTGTATGGCCAAGAAAACCATTTGTGACAAAACCTGATGTAGGAAAGAAATTCTTATCGTCTCGTCCTTTCACAGTTGGAGGCAGAGGTTTCCACTGGACTCAAGTAAACAGTCATTATGATAACAACATTCTAAATGGTAAATAAGTTGGCTTGTTGCTGGAGGCTTTCGGCTTCAAACCTTCCATACTGATATCACAGAGGCCACTATAGGTGACTGTGGCTGAACTGGCATACTGACATGTTTCTCCATTAAAGGGGCATTATGGAGTTTCCAGCGGCCACTAGTGGTGCGGTTTTGCGAGCAGAATCCGAAATACAACCGTTTTCATGCAGAAATCGTGCAATAAACGCAGGAACAGCAGCATGCAGGCTGTGGCTTTTCACTCAGACATGTTCAGGCTCTGTTACTTCAACGTTCCCGTCTCAGAGGCGGTTTGTAATGTTTTATAGTGCCATGCCTTATAAATTCTGTTTTCAACTTCAAACTCTCTGTCTGCATGTCTTTCTGTGTCCCTCCCTCTCTTCCTCTCCAGAGTCCATCAGGCTGGTTAATGGGACTAGTCTGTGTTCAGGCAGACTGGAGGTGAAGTCTAACCAGTCTTGGTCCTCAGTGTGTGAAGATGACTTTAACCAGCAGGATGCAGAAGTGATCTGTAGGGAGCTTGGCTGTGGGGCTCCTTCAGTCCTCCAGGGGGCGCTTTATGGAGGAGTAGAGGTGCCAATGTGGACCAAAGAGTTTCAGTGTAAAGGCAATGAGTCTGCTCTCCTGGATTGTCAGATTGACAGCTCAGGCTCAGCTAGAGACACCTGCTCATCTGGCAAAGCTGTTGAACTCACCTGCTCAGGTAGGAGAGGACCTGCAGCTTTGTTTTCATTTGTAATGTGACTTCATCTATTTTTAATAATTACTCTTGTCTGCTCAGAGCCTGATAATGTCCGGTTGGTGGGAGGATCCAGTCGCTGTGCTGGTGAACTGGAGGTGAAACAAAAGGGAGAGTGGGAAAAGGTGGACGACCAAACGTCTGACTGGAATCTAAAGACAGCAGATGTTGTGTGTAAACTACTGGACTGTGGCTCTGCTGTTTCGACAGGGCGGAGAACGATTGACTTGTACAACTCAATATGGCAGATCAGATCAACCTGTCTTCAGTCCGTGTCTGCACTTAGAGAATGTGTGTTTACCAAGTCTCACATTTCACTTTCCAACCTGGAGATCAAATGCTCAGGTAACTCCAAAAAATACATCAACTATAACGTTACTCCTTTCAGTCTTTTGATCTTTCCAATTTTGTCCAAAGGAACGTACAAATGAGGTACTATCCAAGCCACAATAGACCAAGGTGAAGGCATCAAGAATCAGTTCTGTTAACAACAGCAGCACCAACAGGGAGTCAGTGTACAGTAGTGAAATGTTTTGGTCCATCTGCAGAGGTTTTACTGTGCAACAAGATGTTGCATACGGCCCAGCAAATGAAACAGGGCCCCGTCTTATTCTCACATCAAAGTTTATGATTTTGAAGACAGTATGAATAGGGACTGTATTTCTGAGCAGGAGCAGAGAAACAAACAGAGTGACTTTCAGGAACAGCAATCAGTTAAACTTGTGCTCTCTCCTCCTCCCCTCCTCTCCAAATCTGATGTCAGCAAGTAACAATAAGTGTAGATGAGACTGATGCAGCTGATAATCTTAATACCTAGTAAGTATTGTTATTGTCAGGCTTATTACAGAGACAGAGAGTTTTAAAGGAGGGAGGATTGTAGTGAGAGCACAGTGGTGTCAAGTGTGACTAAGCAGCAATGACAAATTGTTTTCAAGTCTCACTAATCTCACTAATAAATTCTGTCAGTATATAACGATTCTTTCAGCATTTATAGCAAGGAGTTATTTTCATAGACGTAACCTACACTGCCCAACCGGGAATCCACATCCAAAGAGTTTTGTAGATAGAAGAGAGATTATGCAAGAAACATCTCTTTGTTTTTCTTCTAAATTCAAATTCTATCTACTGTCTCCAGAATCTGTCAGGCTGGTTAATGGGACTAGTCTTTGTTCAGGCAGACTGGAGGTGAAGTCTAACCAGTCGTGGTCCTCAGTGTGTGAAGATGACTTTGACCTGCAGGATGCAGAGTTGGTCTGTAGGGAGTTTGGCTGTGGGGCTCCTTCAGTCCTCCAGGGGGCGCTGTATAAAGAAGCAGGGCCCCCAGTGTGGTCAAAAGAGTTCCAGTGTGGAGGCCATGAGTCTGCTTTCCGGGACTGTGGAAGCTCAGGCTCAGCTAGAGACACCTGCTCATCTGGCAAATCTGTTGAACTCACCTGCTCAGGTAGGAGAGGAGCTGCAGCTTTGATTTGGTGGAATCTCTGTTGTAATACAAGTTACTTTACTTCTTTATCTAATTACTCTCTTGTATCTGTTCAGAGCCTGATGACGTCCGGTTGGTTGGAGGAGCCAGCCGCTGTGTTGGAAGACTTGAGATGAAACACAAAGGAGAGTGGAGACCAGTGGCTGTTTACTTCTCTAACTGGGACCTGATGTCAGCAGCTGTAGTGTGCAGGCAGCTGGACTGTGGCTCTGCAATTTCACGAGAAAGAAGAGATGATTTGCACAGACAAGAAGCATGGATGATTTTATCTTCCTGTGGTTCGTCCGTGTCTGCAATCAGAGAATGTGCAGTATTATCGCCTGATTTTTCTGCTTATCATCTGGAAGTCGTCTGCTCAGGTAAAACTATCAATGAGAACCACAACAGGAATCCCTGAAATCTCTTTCCTGTCTGTACATTTGACTGAAGTTACTTTGGCGAAATTTTGAGGAAAGAGAAAATGTAATTCGGATCATTTACGAATTACATAATTACCAAGCTCATGTTGTCATGATGAGGTAGCACTGAAAAATGATTTGCTGTTAAGATTAGAGGTATGAACCAACGCTAAGCACATTCAGATTGTAAACAGCCCTGTATTTAAACAATGCAGAGAGCTGGGTTGTGTTTTATCACACATGCTGAAGTCGGTCTTAAAGCAGCTCCATCAACCCTGAGCGGTGACATCATTAACTTTCTCAATGACCGTTTCTTATAATAATAGTATGTTCACATACAACGTGAATTTAATCTTTGCAACGCTTTCCTCGCAGGAGTTTTATCGTTGGACAACTACCAACGAACAACGCGATAACGTGAATAAACACAACCTGCGATTACTCCAGCTGTATGAACCCAGAGGAAACATTTTGCTGTGATTTAATAACAATAAACGGATCAAACTGAGGCCGAAATAACTACAACATGATGCCGATTTGTTAAACATATGAATTCATGCTTTGTCAGGTCTGTCAGCAAGAAAGCAGGACAATGACTTTTAAATTTTAAATAAAGTTTTCTGAATGGAGTTTTAATCAATTAGGGCTATGCTATAGCTTGTTCACAGAAAAGTACAACAATAGCTGGAATGAAGTTACGGACACAGACATCACTAATCACACGGTTCCTCGCTTTCTTTTCTCCAAGTAATGTCCAGTTTAGTCTGTTTTTATATAAATATGAGTCCAACAGAGCTCTGGGTGCCAACCAGCGATGACAACAACAGTGGAACCGGTAATGCACAGAAGCTGCTGAGACGTTCGAGTGAATATAAATCAACGTTGTAATCCAAAAAACTAAAGTAAAGAGCTAATTTAATAAAAACAGTTTACCCACAGGTAAACGGTTTGTTGTCAGAGCAGAATCCAGACCGACTATGTTTATTTGTTCAAAAGATGCAGCTGAATAAGATATAAATGACTCCATTTCTCCTGCTAATCCACACATCTTGTCATCTTACTGTGTTCAGTGTTCACTTTGACAAAACAAATAAAGAGGAAGATGGAAGAATTTTACATTTTAAATACGCAGACCAAATTTTTCCATCTCCCTCTGTGTTCACAGATATTCTGGCTCAGCCAAACATCTCCTTCTCTACCTACACTGACGGGGATTCTGAGGCCAAGCAGCAGGGGCTTCAGGTGTTCACGGGCTCCACCTTCACCATCAGCTGCTCCATCCTGCCACAGTATCCAGGAGGCTCCTTCCAGCTTATCCTCACCACCTCCGACACAACACAGAACTACACCCTGCCAGCTGTCAATCACTCTGCCCATTTCCTGTTCTCTGCTGCAGACCACACCCACCAAGGGAACTACAGCTGTGTTTATCACATCTATGTTTTCTCCCACAACTTCTCTTCTGAGAGCCAGCCACTCCATCTCACTGAGTCAGGTAACTTCTTAGACAATCTGGGCCCAGTAGGGAAATGTGACACTGACAACTCAAGCAGGTTTGAAAGTATCATTTATCTGAATCACATAAAAAGTCGTGATGTTCCAACTGACAGCATGTTCTGTCTTCATGTTTCCTCGTGAACCTAATGAATAACTGCATGAATAGATAAGGGACATGCAAACAGTGTCCACGTGTGAAGTTCATATAAAGCTAGTTCTCAGCAGGCCAATACAACACAATTTAGTGTAGGTTTATAGAATTAGATTATGTTTATTTGAGCAAGTGGCAATCTGAATAAGCCAGGTAATACTATTATTTGACTGCATTAAAACCCTTCGGGTTAATGAGATAAGTTCCCATCCATCCAGAAAAAAAGGTTTGACACATGCCTTTGGTGTGAGAGACCTGGGTTCGAATCCACTGTGAGAAAACAATGTGTCCCAGAGCAAGACACTTAAAGACGTGCAACCTCTGACACAAATAGCACTTGTAAGTCACTTTGGATAAAAGCGTCAGCTAAATGATAAATGTAAATTTCTATTTTAAATATTCTTGGTCCCACAGCCACTATTCTGCCTTATATGTGAAGGCATCGGGTCGGATTTTCTTCATGCAGCTAACGAAATGAGTCTGCTAACACCAAAAAATGACTTTCTGTCATCTCAAACCTATCTGCCCATTCTCCTCTGACCTCTGACAACAACAGCTGCCCACTGGATATTTCCTCTCATTTGGACCATTCTCTGTAAACTCAAGAGTGCATGAAAATCCCAGTAGATCAGCAGTTTCTGAAATACTCAGACCAGCTCGTCTGACACCAACAACCAAGTTCAAAGTCACCTTTCTTCCCCATTCTGATGCTCGGTTTGAACTGGAAGTTGTCTTGACCACGTCTACATGCCTAAATGCATTAAGTTGCTGCCATGTGATTGGCTGATTAGCTATTTGTGTTAACAAGGGATTGAACAGGTGTACCTAATAAAGTGGTCGGTGAGTGTCCATACTAAGCATACAGTTAAAAACATAAAAGCTGAAAAACCTCAAAAGGAAACTGCTGCACACTTGTTCATGCATGAACTCACATAATGATTGTGAATCTGTTTCAGGTTCTTTAACAGGTCTGATCATCAGACTGGTTGTGCTGATTGTGGTCTTCAGTGCTGGCCTGTTTTTCTACTGCAAGGTACTATACACATCAATCTTCAGTATTCAATGTACTTAGGATCACAGTTTGGTATGTGTTTGTCCAGCGGAAAACAGAAGCAAAACTTTGAGCTACCATGTATCTAAATTAAACTATTAGTTCAAAACATCTGTGGGAAATGCAGTTTTTCACTGGAGATAACGGCAACAGAAAAGTAGAAGCGATTAGAAATAACGTGAATGAAAACAGATTATAATGTGAAAATGAGAAACTGAGAGCAGCAGAGTGGTGAGTATCACTTTACTGCATTGTTATGATATAATTTGTCCTCTGGAAATGTGCATTATACTGAATTTACCTTTTGCAGCATTAGAGTACAGGTATTTTCAACTTCCCTGTATTTTTACTGGCTAGAATTTATGGAACTGACCAGTCAGTCATATTTTAAATTTACAATCCACAAGATCCAAATACGGAAGCGCATTGCATTCATCAAAGAAAAGAAAATTGGGAGCGTTATCTCATAATTATGAGATCAGGATGTCGTAATTATGAGAAAAAAGTGTCATAATTAGGAGAAAAGATGTCATAATTAGGAGATAAGATGTCATAATTATGAGAAAAGATGTCATAATTACCAGATAAGATGTCATAATTACGAGATCAGGATCTCCTAATTAAGAGAAAAGATGTCATAATTACGAGATAAGATGTCATAATAACGAGATAATGGTAAAGTTGGAAATAGCCTATATTTACAGATTCTAGCTTCCGGGATCAATAATTCGTAAGCAAAACGTTCTTAAAACATAAGCACGCCTGTTTATTATCAGTAGTTAAGTACACAACAAGCTCCAAGAACATTTTCACATAAATGAGTCTTCCTAGGAGTGGCACAAATAACATTGGTCTCTACGTGCAGTCGGCTGTGAGGCGAGTGCGAGGGACCGTCTACAAAGTGCAGCTGAAAACATATTCTGCAGAGATATTCAATAACTTCACACTTATACAATGTAGTGCTCCCAAAATCACCTTACACATTAATGATATACTGCTGGTTATACTGCAACACTTAGTTTGGGGGAAGAAAGACTTTTGCATACCTAATATTCGGTAGGCCTATTTTTAATATTCAATAACTACACTGTTAAAGGCTGTAGTGTCTCCAAAATCACCTCACATGTCAGTGATGTCCTGCTTATCAACACAAGTATCAGTAGAGACGAACTAAGAATAGCATTACAAAATTCACACATAAATACAGACAGAAAAGGTAGTAGTGGCACAGACTGACAACGAATAATGGTACAGAAAATTATAGTAATGTTAATAATATTTAATAACAATAGGACTAGTAATAATAATTGGAGCAAAGGGTGTTGAGCAGGAACATGGTAGCAGCAGGCGACTTGCAACCACAGATCCAGACTCCACTTCACAACCCTCAGCACTAGATGCCACAAAAACTCACACACTCAACCTTTAAAGATATAAAGCCACTTTCTGCGATGTCTCTGTAGGCCACCAGAAGGCAAATGCCAAGACGAGAGGACAACATTGAGCTGGATCACTTTGGTGGTACTGAAGACCGACCTGTCAAAGAGGCAGGAGACCAGGATCCCACGGTGCACATCCAGATGGACTGCACAGCTCTCACACTACAGAGCAGCGATCTTCTGAATTAACTGTTTAATTGTTATGTGTCAGCGTCCAGATGTGGGATAAGTACTGGGATCAAGGGGAAAGATAACTGGCTAAATATATCATAAATTAGAGCCATAATTGCATTATATAATCTGCTGAGCCAGGCTAGAAACAGCATTTTGTGAAATAACAATTTGCCATGCTGACATTAACCTTTAGGGATGTGTGTGCGCTAAGTAATATTTTGATGCTTCTACTGTTTGTGTTCTGTGTCTGGTGACTTTTGCTAAAAATAACTAACAGACATAACTTTAAGTCTCCTGCGTTTTCAGAGGAAATAATGAATAATTTTAGGGCTAAAATAATCTGTATATAGTCAGGAGTCGATGAGAGAGGCTGAACAGTTAAACTATGAGCTTTTGTATCACAATAAATGAAGCTTGCATTGACTTGTGTGGATGATGTTCCTGTTATTGTAGTGTGTCCTTCTGCTGCAGCAGTTTCACTAAGCTGTTATTTAGTGAGCGGTGAATGCTGGTTAGTACAGTTTCTGAATTTGAACTGGATTAATTCTTTCTTTCGATCCTCTGCTCTTTGAACTCACATTTTCATACAACCAGTGAAAACTACAAATTAAAGCACCTGCATGACAGATTGTCAAAAAACAACAATTTATGATATTTTTAATCACATTGTTGTCCATTTATTCAACTACATTTATATTATATATTATTCAGTTCCTGTGTAACCGGGGTAAAAGCTCTCTGTTAAAACAAGCCGAAACGCCACACAGGTTTTTGGTTGTCAGGCCCAAGATCTCTTTAGATGATCAAGATTTGGTAAAACGAGTAAATTATTAAAAGCTAGGCTCTTTAACTGAGGGGAGAGAGCAGTTACAAAACAGTGTTTAAAAATGGAGTGAACACAAACCAGGAAGTATAAAAAAAAGAATAACTATGTATTCTTAAAAAATTAAGAAACCTCAGCTAAAAGCATGCGAGATCAGTTAGTAAATCTGCCACTGTACGATTTTCGAGTATGAGGTAACAATCTGTTTCATACTTGTAATAATAAAACATGATGAATGCTGTTTTATTTAATAATTCCAAGTGACTGAAAGCATCTTTACCTTTAATTAAAATGTCATGTCACATGATCAGATGTGCTGAGTTTAGTTCTGTTTCAGTCTCTCTAATAGTGTTGATCATGAGACTTGTTGTCCTCCTGTTGGGTATGATGTGACTTACTACTGCCCTCTGCTTCAGCTCTAAGGTACTGTACATATATTTATTCAGGGGAGGAATGGGTTCAGTTAAGAATTTAGCATGATGTGTTTGATTAAAAGTAATCAGTTATTTTAGAAAAATTAAAATATGTCTTAATAATAATGTGTTTCCAGGCCAGTAAAAGCCAGAGGCTGGTATAAGAGAAGAACACTGTGATTAATGAGTATGTTCTTAGAGGTTTCAGTCCTGAAGGCTGGCTATGTGAAGAGGCTGGAGCTCAGAGGACAGACTAGTATCTCTGAGGTGGTAATTCAGATATAAGAACAGTGAAACAAGTGAAAGACAGCTGTTGCCTCCAAACTCAGATCTGTGAGACCCCTGATCCCATTTTTACTTACAGTCTCCCTTTGATTCCTACTTGATTCAATGCACAGTCCAACAGCAGAGAAGTGGTTTTACAGTTTGGTGTTCCAGACCCTGAGGGCAAAACCATGAACTTTATACACAAATGTCAGTACTCCTTCTGCACTTTCTCAGTATTACTGTATTATTTCTTTATTTCATCAACTGGTTGAAGTTCCTAAATAAAAAAGATTCTTATTGAACTCAGCTGCTGAGAAATTCAGACATGTTAAATGTGAATATATTGATGTGAAATAATTAAACAACTATAAATAAATTGTAGATATTACTGAACTAAAACAGTTTTAAAAACAGAGTACAAACAGCAAAAAGACTTCACTTGCAATGTTGTTAATTTTCTTTTTTTTTTTTTGTTTAAACCAATGACTTTCTGCTCTGTTGTCCTCGGTCACTGCAAACTACCTCCCCTGTGTAGGGCAGCAGGTGTTACATGGAAATCTCTATTAAATAAGGATGAAAAACCAAAACTGTCTTTGGGTGAGCTTACTTCACATTTTCAAACGGGCTCAATGGTACCAAAGAGTGTATTGTTCATGTGTATACTTTCATAGAGAATATAGGGGACGGCTGTCACATAAAACTCACACGTACTTCACTAGTTCATTGCTTGAAACAGCATCATGCACTTCTTAACTGTAGGTTCTCGTTTTTCTCTGAAGCCCCGGCCTCCTAAAGCCAGGTGTAAAAGAACCGAAACCAGACAAAGCGTTTATCACTTTAACAACAGAGCAGTAAAAAAATCAGTTACCCCATACCCCTGAAAGTTACGGTGAAATAAAGTGATACAGGTTTGTACATGAGGGTTCTGGTAGGTGTTAAATAAATAGTTTGGAAATGAACATATAGATGAACAGTGGAGAAATGGATGACACTGCAGGTGGAGTTTGAGTTTACTAATGTACTGTGGTGTGGCGTCTGTAAACCTGTAGAACCTTGTAAGTAATGAACAGCCTAGGATTTCAACTAAAAGAAACTGACATACAGTGCAAAGAACCTAAATCTAGAGTGTAAAAACCATTCAAATCAGGTAAATAATCCATAGGCCTACAACACTTTGGGGTTAAGTTATAATTAAAATATTTTCATGCCCCCCAAACGGCACAACACAGTCCCGTTCCAGAAAAATGGTGCTGCAGTACCTGAAATTTAACTAACCCTTAAAAGTTCCTTAAAAAAACAACTTAATTTTCCCTCGGGAAAAAAAGTCTCCTTCCCAAAAACTGTAAAAGCTGTAAAAAATATCATAAATCATCTTTTTTTCCACTTTAAATGCGTCAATCTTTCTTTGCCAATCACAATGCTCGTGTGACTGAATTATATTCAATTATAGTTTAAAACTAAATTGTATTTGTGTTTATTTTGAATATGTGTAAAAAGAAACATCCGACAAGAAAATGCAAACAAAAATGATTAAATAACACAATAAATTAATAGTTATACCCTAAGAATATTTTTTTTAAATATTTATTTATATTTATATAAATAAACACATTTCCATCATAAATTAATGCAGGAAATGAGGAGGCAGACATTCGGCAGAATGCAAGAAATTAAGTGTTTAATGCTTAAAACCCAGACCTGCCCCCGTCATATTTTGGCATCTTATGGAGTTTATAACTAAAGTTCAGGAACAGGACCACGCCTCCGTCCACCTGTGCCTCATCCAATTCCTCCACCTGTACCTCTTTAACCCATCAACCGCACACGCTTATAAGCCCGTCCAACACCTCTCACACTCGTTTGTCTCAGTTCTCACGCCGTTCGTTTGACTCAGAGACATACCCAAGCCAAACTAAAGTATTTGCTTAACAGTTAGCCACTTACCATGGATTGCGAGCTCCTTCTCAGCCTCTCGGACTGCGATCTGCTCGACAATTGGTCCGTAGCCTCCGAACTTTCTCTGTCCACCTTAACATCAACTCCCACGCGGCCAGCCGCCCCTCGACCACGGCCGCGCTCCGTCATCCAGTTTCCGCAGAACCGTATCGTCCATTATTCAACATCCAGCAGCTCCGGCCCGACCCCGCCTAGCACACACAGAGGCCGCAGCCGCCATCGTCGACCTTCGGCCGAGGTTCGCTCCTCTGGACGCCCGACTTTCCAATCACAGGATCGGCAGGATCACCAGCGTCCAACCCGCCGCCGCGCTCCGGCCGGCCCACAGCTCCCGCTTCCGGGCAATTCCCACGTTTCAACTATCTCCGACTGGACAGTCGCCCGCCTCCAGCACGCACTCCAGGAGAGGCAAATTCCTATCCACCGGACCGCCAACAAAGCCAAGCTGTTCCAGCTCTACACATCCACCTGCAACACCGACACGGCTAGCCGCCCACTTCCGCATTCCAGACCCGGCGCCACGAACACGCGGCACGCCGGTGACGTCACGACACCGCCCACGGGCATCGCACACTGCTCCAGCCCCGCCGAGGAGTCAGGTCGATATCTCCCCAATGCCTGCTCCCTCTGTGTCTGATTTTTCCCACCTGTTTTCCCTATTTCTCTCGTCCATGTCTCAGCAGGCCGCACAACCTACCCCCGCACTCGCATCCCTCCATCCCAACATCCTTTCTCCTCCCCTTCCTTCCGCTGCGGCCAATACGGCTCCTTCTAATTCTCAAACCCAAGCAGCTCCTCCTCTCCCTCCTGCAGCAGCCACCACCACTACCAACACTGCGGTCCGCCCCGGCCTAGCCACAGCCAGCCACGGCGCACTCGACCACCAGCAATTTCACCCTGGTCTCTGCCTCCCCCCCGGTTCACCCTCTTCCAACTGCACGCCCTTCTCCTGTTCCACCTTCCCTCAGACAACAAATCCTTTCAGGTAGTTAACTTGACCTCGCACTCCTTTTCCAGCCGTCCATCAACACCATCGCTAGCCCAAGGGAGCTCTACACACCCCACGGCAGTCTTCCCCAACCGCAGGGCCGAGTTGGACGACTACCTCTCCATCATCTTGGACCTGGCTCTGCGGTTGGCGGCACCGGTTTCTTTTCTTACCACATTCTGTTAGCTTCCCAAGCCGCAGGTACGCCTCCAGCAGTTCAACCAAGGCACCTACTGGGGCACCCTCGACCCTGAAATCTACTGCCGCGTATTCGCAGCACGTTCCGCACTTGCCTGCAACCTTTATGGCGCTCCTTCCCATCCAGCCACCAACTGCGTCATTGCCATCCCTTTACCTCGTCCCCGCACACCGCGCACCAACAACCCATTTCTCTTTTCGAGGTCCACTTCAGCCGCACCCCCACCTCCCCTCACCCCCCAACCACCTACTCCCCTACAGACCGGCATGACACCTCCAGCACGCGGTCCAATCCCTCGCGGAGTGGACAAAAGGGGAAGACCAGTGCTATACCAGGGCGGAAGAATGGTCTGCAATAACTTCAATGATCTAGGCTGCAACGTCTCCAGCTGGCGTTTTCTCCACACCTGTTCCTTCTGTGGCGGTGCCGACGCCAGAACCAGTTGCCCTCATAACCCCACCAAGCATGGCCTTTGACTACGCCGACATCTCAGAACACCCATCAACATCCATGCCCTGCAGTCCGCCCTCGGAAACCACCCAGACCGCAAGTTCGTCGATTTCCTCATCCACGGCTTCACCTCCGGTTTCCACCCGGGCATTCAGGTCATTCCCCAAGCCTCATTCATTTGCAACAACCTCCAGTCCGCCCTTGCCGAACCCGCTACCATGGACAGACTCCTAGCTAAAGAAGTAGCTGACGGTTTCATGATAGGTCCTTTCACTAGCCCCCCCTTCCCCATCCATCGCATCAGCCCCATCGGCATCGCAACCAGGAAATACTCCGGTAAGAAGAGACTCATCGTCGACCTTTCCTCCCCCCATGGCACCACCACTCCAAGCATCAACAGCCTCATCCCCAGTCCAGACTTTTCCATGCATTACGCAACCATTTCACAAGCCATCAACCTCATCCGTCTCGCCGGCCACGGCGCATGGCTGGCCAAAGCCGACATTACCAGTGCTTTCAAAGTCTTGCCCATCCATCCCGACTTCTGGAGTTTTTTTGGCGTCTCCTGGAACAATTCATATTACTTCGCGGTCCGCCTCACATTCGGGTGCAAGAGCAGCCCCAAGATATTCGACACACTCTCCAAAGCACTCTGCTGGATTCTCCTCAACAACCACAAACTCCCTTACGTCATCCATCTGTTGGACGACTTTCTCACCATCACACCACCATCCTCCCCCCCAGGTCACGGTCTCTCCACCCTCAAGTCGTTTTTTTCCCAGCTCGGCGTCCCCGAATCATTCCCCAAGGTCGCTCCTTCCTCTCCCACTTACTGTCTCTATCCGCGACGGTTCCGTCCCTCCATGACCAAGTGGTACTTTCGGCGACTTCGTGTAAAATGGAGCTGAGACTGTGGCGTGACTTCCTGTCCTCCTGGAGCGGCATCTTGTTCTTTCACGGCGACTACATAGCCCAACGGAAGACATCGACTTGTACACGGATGCAGCACCCTCCGCCCGGGTTGGGTGGCTACTCACGGAGGCAGATGGTTCGCCTCTAACTGGCCGCCAGAAATGTCCTCACTCTCCCCTTCCTCCACCCTTTACTGAACTGTACCCGATAGTCATTGCTGCCATTCTTTGGGGGCACGAGTGGTCCAAAAAAGTCATCCTGGTCCACACAGACAACCACACCGCCGCAGACATCATAAACAAAGGTCGCTCCCAATCACTCGACATCATGAAATGCATCCGTAGACTGACCTTAATCTCAGCCCGACACCAATTCATCATCCGCGCCGCCCACTTTCCAGGCTTCCAAAACACCATCGCTGACTCCCTCTCCCAATTCTCTTTTCAGAAATTCAAATCCTTGGCACCAGACTCGGACCCCCATCCAACGCCAGTCCCTCAGTTTTCGGCCACAACCTTCCCGTGAACCCCCAGCTCCTCCACCTGGTCTCCACATCACAGCAATCAATCCTCAGCAGTCTCGGCTCCCAAGACTCTCTCGTCATACTATTCGGGGTGGTGTACATTCCGAACCTTCCATACCTCGTTCGACATCATATCGGTAACCAGCTTCATCACCTACGCCCACTCGGTCCTCCGAATCAGAACATCCACCATCCACGTATACCTCAGCGGGATAAACTTCTTTGTCAAACTCCTGTCCGGAGCACCCGCTCCATCCATCTCTCACTCCCACGTCAACATGCTAATCAAAGGCCTCCGGAAAACGGAACCTCAGCTTCCTCCGAAACAATTACCCCTGACGTCTGACCTCCTTGCCCGTTGCATCCATACACTCCGTTCAGGATACCTGTCTCCCCACATCGATTCGACCCTCGAAGCCATGTTCCTCCTCGCATTCTTCGGTTTCTTACGATGCTCGGAATTCACAACAACCTCATCCATCTACGATCCTACCCGCCATGCAAGCCTGGGTGACATTTCCATCCACTCCTCAGATACCCTCCGATTCAACCTGAAACACAGCAAAACAGACCAGCTCGGCCTCTCTCACCCCATTTTCCTCTTCCGCTTAAATTCCTACCTAAGCCCCTTCGAACCCATCCAGAACCACGTCAACCGCAGACTGCACTACCACCCTTCTCCACAAGACCCGCTGTTCCATTACCACCTACGTCAAATACTATCCAAATTCAGGATTTCTCCAGAACTATACTCCGGTAACTCGTTCCGCATCGGGGCTGCTTCCTCCGCCTCTGGCCAAGGGCTCCCAGACCACACCATCAAAATGCTGGGCCGCTGGTCTTCTGGTGCCTACTTCAGCTACATTCACAACAACCTCAGTGACGTCCATAGAGCTCACGCCCGTCTAGTCTAGTAACCATTTTGGGGGATGATAAGCAAGCAGCACATCGAGACAATGTAGTCTTCTTTCTACCACAGGAACCAAAAGGGGGGACGATAAGCAAGCAGCACATCTAGACAAGCCCCCACCCTGAGTCTCGACCTCCTGGGTTCCTAGCCACTCCAACTACTCTACCACACCTTCATCCCTCTCCCCTTGACCCCTTCATCCCTCTCCCCTCGACCCCTTCATCCCTCTCCCCCTCCGACCTTAATAATCTCAATATCCAATAAACCAACTTTCCACACTCTATATCTGGAATCCCCAAACCAAACCAAAGGGGATGTTAGGAGGGCACATTAATATAAGAAGTATTTTACCAAAAATAGATCAAATTAATAGTTTGTTAACTGACTCTAACTTGGATTATTTGTGCGTGACTGAAAGTTGGTTGAACCCATCCACTCCTACAGAACTAATCAACATACCTGGCTTCAAGTGTTACAGGAGAGATAGGGATAAAGGGAGGGTGGCGGGTTCTAGTGTACATTAAAGAAACATTTAAGTGTGAGCAAGTTGAATGTGATGTGAAACTGGAATGCCTGGGGCTAAATGTAATTTTATCTCCAACAATGAAATTTAAATTAATTGTCATTTATAACCCACCTTCACATGGTGCAAATTTTGATGATGATTTTAAGAGTTTTATAATGAATATTGACAATCGTTACTTAATGTATAATTATGGGTGATTTTAATATAAACTGGCAGGAGAAAAACAACAGCAGAACAAAGCTGAAAGCACTGATGGATAAGTTCAAATATAAACAAATGATAAACAAACCTACTAGAATTACCAAACACAGCGCAACATTGATTGATTTAATTTTCAGTAAATAGACCAGAAAGAATAACTAAAACTTATAACTTAATTACAGGGCTTACCGATCATAACATGACATTAGTTGTCAGAAAGTTAACTAAAAAGCGTTTTATTAACCATAATAAAGCAGTGAATAAAATGAAAACAACAGGTATTCCTAAAGCAAAAATGAATTCCTTTGAAAATGAGTTAAACCAAACTAATTGGAATAGAATTATCACAGAGACTGATTTAAATCTGAGTGCATCTAATTTTGTCACTAAAATTAATGATGTAATAAATAAGTATACAGAAACCTGGACAAGAAAACCAAGAAAGTATTCTCTTCCGTGGTTTAATAACGACATTCGGTTAATGGCTAAAAATCGTGATCTTGCACTTAAAAAGTCTTTAAAATCTAGGAATAATACTGACCATCTAATTTTCACTGGTCTCAGAAATAAAGTTATAAGTGAGCTACGCAAAGCAAAAACAAAATATTTTATACAAATGATAGAAGAAGCAAATGGAAATAGTTCCAAATTATGGCATCATATAAACAAATTGACAAATCCTAATAAGAAAAAACATCAAATGATAGATTGCCTTAAAATTGATGATGATTACGTCAATGACAACCAGTTAATTGCTAACGAGTTAAACAAATTCTTTGTAGAATCAGTCTACGATCTAGAGAAATCTTTTAAGGGCAGATTACCTTTTGAGAACAAAGTTCAGTTTAGCAGTATAGATGCTTTTAAAATCAGAGGAGTCTCGCATGACGAAGTAAAGAAAACTATTGTCAAAATGAAAGATTCTACATCAAGAGACATGCATAATCTTAATGTAACTCTAATTAAAAACACATAAGCAGTTTACTTGATCCTATCACTCACCTTGTAAACCTGTCAATACAAACAAACACTTTCCCACAGAGCTGGAAGATTGCTGTAATTACTCCAATTTATAAGTCAGGCGATAAAGATCAAGCCTGCAATTACAGGCCTATTTCCATCCTCCCTGTTGTTTCCAAAGTGCTGGAAAAAATAGTGGCGGAGCAATTAATAGAACATCTGGAAAATAACCAATTGTTGAATCCTCAGCAGTTTGGGTTTAGAAAAAATACAGCACAGAAACCGCCAACTGTTTTTTTGTTGGAACAGATCAAAGGCTCATTGGATAAAGGGAATGTTGTTGGTGCTGTGTTTTTAGATCTGAAGAAGGCCTTCGACACAGTAGACCACTGTATCTTATTGGAGAAATTGCAGCAATTTCAGTTTTCTAATGCAGCCCTGTTATGGTTTAAGTCCTACCTGGAGGGTAGAGAACAATGTGTGAAAGTAGGATCAGTTAAATCCAATCTGAGTCCAAATGACTTAGGAGTTCCCCAAGGGTCAGTTCTAGGACCGCTGTTGTTTTCAATGTATATAAATGATCTCCCAGATTGTTGTCAAGATGTAAACTGTCAGCTTTATGCTGACGACACCGTTATTCATGTGTCAGCAAAAACAACTGCATTGGCTGGGCAGAAGTTAACACAGGCTTTACATAATATATCGAAATGGCTTCAACTGTCTCATTTAACTTTAAATGTTCAGAAAACCTTTTCCATGTGTTTTTCTATCAACCGAGGTCTCCTGACAGCATCTTTGCAGTGCACTTAGACCATGAAGCCATCTCTGAGGTTCATGAAACGAAATACTTGGGCATAATCTTGGACAGACACCTGAAGTTTCAAAGTCATGTAAGCCATGTTTGTAGGAAAGTCAAATCAAATCTAAACTGCTTTCGCTTTATCAGAAGAGAGTTGCCACATCATGCGGCTTTATTATTTATGCATGCAATGTTTTTTTCACATTTTCATATTGTATCACAGCATGGTCACAGACATCAGCGTCCACTCTGAAACCAGTCATTTCTCTATACAAACAGGCAATTAAGATATTTGACAAAAAACCCATGATGTATCATCATTGTGATATTATACAAAAGCATAAGCTTTTTACTTTTGAAAATTTTGTAAATTTTAGTATTTTGAAATTGACTTTTAAATGTTTGAACAACTGTGTTTCACCACTGTTCTCTGGCCTCATAGTGAGGCGTCAGGGCTCTTTAAGACCTTCCACCAGAGCCACAGTTAGTGGGGATTGTGTTCTACCGAAGTTCAGAAAATCTTTTGGTCAGTTTAGCTTCTCCTTGAGAGGGGCTACACTATGGAACTCTCTCCCAATTGAACTCAAACTGCAGAGAAATATTAACATCTTTACCAGAGACCTTAAACAGTGGCTGAAATCGGGTCAAAGTTGTTCACATGTGTAAATGTTTTTTGGTCTTGTTTAAAAATGTTTTTATCTATAGTAAAAGCCCCTATGGACAGGTGTTGAAAATTAGCACATGTGCTATTACACTTTAAACAATGCATCTGGTTTGTCCAATGTTATTGTTATGTCCATATTAAATAAATAAATAAATGAAAAAATAAATAAATGAAATGAATATTTGGCGTGGACCTTGTTAGTGAAACAAAGTGTTAAAATCTTGTCTCGTCTTGTAAACCCAACGTCATGTGTATCCTCACACCCCTAAGCAAGAAGACCTCACTTGAAGCGTTTGCTGACCTACTTCTACTTTTATAGTTTTCCTTTCTGCTCTGTTTGGAGTTTTGGAATGAACATATGGACGGATATGAGGGCCTCAGAAGTTGTTACAGTTAGTGGGGGTGAGGCAGGTTGGAGGACACAAACGCAGGACGCAAGGCAGAGGAGGTACAGTTCAAAGGCATTTATTGTGGCAAAAACAAACAAAAGGCGAGCACACTTACTGAGAGAGTGCCTTGTAAACAGTGTCCAAAAAACAAGGTAATCCTAACAGAAATCCGAATGAACAGGGTGTCAAGACGAGCAAGACTGACAACAGGCGCCAGAGCGTATAGACACAACCAACAGGGAGGGGAACACGAACACGGACAATGACTGAAGAGAAACACCAAACGTATTTACACCAGGGACTAACGAGCAGGGCGGGACCAACACAGGTGACGGACATGAGGCTAACGAGACCAGGCAGGCAGAGAGAGAGCAGGGAAAACAGAGAGACTGACATGCAGAGGGATTACTGGGGTAACAGACACAACACAGGTTACTGAACACCAAACACAGGCCATATCACAAGATGTAACAGACTAGAAATAAACTAACTAACTCAGACATGAGCAGATCAAACTAAAATAACGCAGACAAGGAACCTGAAGTAAACACCAAAATATGAACCAATGCACAGGACTGGGAACAAAGAAAAAGAACTAAAACGCAGGACCAAGAGCTAAGATAAAAGACAAGACATAAACTACTAAGGACAAGGAACGAGAGAAACCGGCAAATGGAAGGAAACATGAAACAATGGCAAAAACCCAGAAACCAACAGGGAAAAAATACAACTTCAAACAGAAGTAGTTTGAGTTTCTAGAGTTGTTTAGTTGTTTTTATTTTAAAAACACTGTTGCAAGTCTACAGGAAGTGAGTGTTGATATTCAAAGATAAAAGACTTTGGGTGAAGTTTTACTTGTGAAACAAACCTTTTTTACTGCTAATTAGAAAGTCTAGTAAATTCAAAGTTTACTAATGCATTGAGGCTCATCATCTGTAGACCTGTAGAGCCTCATAAGTAATGAGCCGCCTGGGATTTCCAAATGCATTCCAGAAGAAACTGGCAACCAGTGCAAAGACTGTTATGTTAAAAACATATTGAGGGGACCTGTGTGCGTGTATAATTATCACATTATCAATCAGCTTCCTGTTGCCAAATAGTTGCTGTGACATTAAGAGAGAACCCACATGAAGGCTGATAAGGACATTACAAGATAAATAGGAAACTGCACAGGAGAGCTGTTTCAGAGCATAAGATGAAGAGACACTGAGGAAGACAGCAACAGTGACGGGCTCGTATGGACAACACACCAACTGGACATGCATCACACTGTTTGGTGTCCGGGTCTTCATGTTGCCACTTGTGACTGCTGTGTCAGTTCAGATTATCAAAATGGCCTCTTTGTACCTCTGCATGTCGCCCTATGTTGTGATGATTCTCAAAGAAATGGACAGACCTATATTAAGGCTGGAATGTATGAAATGTTCAACCTCCCCCTTTGCAGGATTAACAAATTCTTTCTCCCCTCTGTACACCTGGCCAGTCCCTGCGTGATTGTTAGTTATATAATTTATAAGTTACAACAGTTCGTGTTAAGTGATTTTAATTGGGTTGCTAAAATGTACTCGCCAGAAGACATTAACAGCCGTGGTAGCAACTTGTCAATTACAAATTAGTCACCTTATCTAAAACATAAAGCACACCCTGGTTAATTGTCTATTTTCCTCTAAATGGGACCATAATTTACTGAATGAACACCGTGCTGTATTAAAATATGCGTGGGACCATAAACTCATGAGGAAAATGTTTACTGAGGTAAGAAAAAAGAGAGTTGTAGGTTCATTTTGTCACTGACTCCAATGCAGTATAACATCTTTTTGAAACCAGTGGAGTCGCACCATGTTGGTCATTATGTAGCGAGTCACGACACACCACCAAAATCACCACGACACCACAGCTCTCTTTTTTGGAGCTTTCTTTTTTTGTCTGCAATGATATGACATGTGACAGGGACTGCATCAGTTCACACTCTTCTTGGACTACAGTCTCTTTCAGCTCCAAACGCAGACTGAAAGCACATCACAAGCTGACACAATTACAATGGTTGTATATGAGCACACACATCCTTAGAGACGTCATGAACAGTTTAACTTCGTTCTCTGTAAAAAAAAAAAAAGGAAAACTACGTTTCCCATAATGCCACAGGACGTGCAGCGCAACTCTAGTGGTGTGGCAGCACTTCGAAGAGATACAGTGGAAAATGTTGTTAAGCTAAGTTTGCAATAACTTCAAAAGTAGTCCTTATGAAGGAACTGGACAAAGGCAACTTCCAACAAAGATCTTGTAGAGGTGAGATGTATCACTCCACAGCTAAAACACACAGGGTGAAAAGAGTGAAAAGAGAAGCTGCAGCAATGTGCAGTATGACAAAAATATGTTGTTTTTTGAAAATGAAACCATGTAAACCTGTTCTGGTAAAACCCCTAAATAAGATGTCGAATCTGAAAATGAGCATAATATTTTAAAGATATTTTTAAATATATTTAAGTTTAAAATTGTTAGAGATAATTTAAAGACGCATGTGTTTTCAGAGAAAGTCATGAATAATGTTCGGGCTAAAATAATCTGTAAAGAGTTCAGAGCTGATGAGAGGGGCTTCAGAGCCGCTAAAACCAAATTACAAACAACATTTGTTTTTAGGTTAATGTTTTGCATTGACTGGAATTGTGTGGATGAGGTTATTTTAGATTCTTTTCCCTTCAGTCACGTCTTGGTTAAGTCTGTATTTTAATGAAAACGCTGTGGTCCACCCTCTGCTCTTTGAACTCTTACATTTTTGTTTAACCATAGTGAAAACTACAAATTAAGGCGCATGCATGCCAAATAAGACAAAACAACAATTTAAGATATTTTTACTTTGGTGTTGGTTTATTCAACTAAAGACAAAAAATATACTGGTGTAAAATAATTATACAACTATGAATTAATTGTAGAGAATAATGAACTACAACTGTTTAAAACGGCAATGAGACTTTACTTACAGTGTTTGCTGAAATCTACTTCTTTTTTCTTTTTTTACTAATTTCTTTCTGCTCTGTTTTGAGTTCTGAAATGAACATTTGGATGGAATGTAGAGAAATGGACGAAGCTGCAAGAGCAGTTTGAGTTTCTATGGTTAGATTTAAAAAACAAAAACTGTAGCTTTTAAGTCTACAGGAAGTGGTGTTTGATATTCAAAAGATAAAAGACTTTGGGTGAAGTTTTAATCTTGAGACTGTGAGACACAAACCTGTTTACCTGTTAATTTGAAAGTCTAGTACACTGTGGCACGGCATCTGTAGAATTGTAGAGCCATATAAGTAATGAGGAGTCAGAGGCAACCAGCGCAAAGAAACCAAATCTAGGGTAATAAAAACACTCAACAGCAGAACACCATCGTATTCCAGTAAGTAAGTGGTGCTACAGTACCTAAAATTTAACTAATGAAAATGTAATGGTTTTAGATGTTATAAAACATGTTGAGGGGACACATGTCAGTATATTATATCACATTATCAATCTGCATCCTGTGGGCAAATCTTGCCCAAATAGTTGCTGTGACGTTAAGAGATAAACCACATGAAGGCTGATAAGGAAATTAAAAGATAAAGAGGAAACTGCACAGGAGAGCTGTTTCAGAGTATAAGATGAAGAGACACTGAGAAAGATAGGTGCAGTGACAGGTTCGTATGGACAACACACCAACTGGACATGGATCACGTACTGGTGGTGTTCATGTTGCTCTGGAGCTCAGGTAGGACTTCAGTCTCTTTAACCCCACTGACTGCTGCTCACACAGCATGAGTTTGGACTGACTGGCCCTCTGGCAGATACATAAACTTCAGTTAAACCAATAGATTTAATTATAGTCAAGAAAGTTGCAGAAAATCTAAGAAATTTGGTGAAGTGAGAAGACGATGAAGAAGAAATCTCGGCTTGTTATTAACGTGCATTGACTGCAGACTGATCACATTAAACAGACATTACTTGTGTTTTTCAACTGTGTTTGACATGTTTGTTGTGAGAAAACATTTTAAAGGTCTAAAGAGAAATATGGATTCTCACTAGAGCAACTTTTAAAGATTCCTGTGTTTAATGTTAACCATACTTCTCATGTTTTACAGTCTGTTAACCCTTTCTCTACAGTATGCATTTAAGGCAGGCTGGGAAAGTGAGCTTGGATCTCAGACAGTAGTGATAAAACACACTATGTGCACATGAGGAAACCACTGGCATGCAAACTGGTCAGGGGTAAAAAAAAAAACTAAAAAAACAAAAGCTGAGAAGGAAAGGCAAGCAGATAAACACACTGAGACGGTGTCAGAGGGGTCTGTTTAAGCTTACATGCAATCGTGTACTGCAACTGGAGAAAGATAAAAACACGCAAGGGCGTCACTTTGTGTTGAAAAGCAGTTTGGACCTACGGACTCAGATTAGGGATGTGATGATACACTGAGCTCATGAGAGGAGATGATACACAATACTGGTCTTATGAGAATAAGACAAGAAGATATTTTATCAACACTTTGTAGAAAACAATTAATGCTGAAATATGAGTTGAGGAGGACCAGGCATTAAACATTTAATTTCCTGCATTTTGGTTACTGCACCAATTTCTTTTCCTGCAATAAATTATGGGGGAAATGTTTTTATGTAAAATCAGTCAACCAATCAATCAAAATTTATTTCTAAAGCACATTTAAAACAACCAGGTTGGCCAAAGTGCAGTACACTGACATGAAACAAAAAAAATAGACAAAATACAACACCAGACAAGTACAACATACAGTTCTCATGCTAGATTAAAAGTCAAGGAATAAAAATGCTTTTTAAGTCGCGATTTAAAAACCGGAAGACTTGGGTCCAGTCTGACATGGAGAGGCAATTCATTCCACAGTCTCGGGGCTGCGACTGAGAAAGCTCGATCACCCCTGCTCTTGAGCCGTGTTTTAGAGACAACAAGAAGAGACCGGTTTGCAGACCTTAATGACCTTGAAGGAACATGTGGCTTCAACAGATCAGTAATATATACTGGAGCTGGTCCATGAAGGGTTTTAAAAAGAAAACAATAGAATCTTAAAATCAATCCTAAAATTAACTGGGAGCCAGTGAGGAGAGGCAAGGACAGGGGGAATGAAATCTCGCTTTCGAGTTCCCTTAAGGAGACGAGCAGCAGCATTTTGAACCAGTTGTAGTCGAGAGAGGGAGACCTGGCTAACGCCTACATACAGAGCATTACAGAAAAGGCTAATAATATTAAGGTGGCAGCTCAATATTGAAAATCTATAAATATAAGAGAACGGAAAACTTGGCCAAAAAAGTGTGTCAGGAAGTTGTGTGTATGTTTTGGGGTCATTCAATAATTAATAAGTAAATAAATAAGTGTAAATTAACTTTTTTCAAAGCATTTTCATCTGTTATTTAACATTTCTGGTTGTAAGCTATCAAGCTATTCAGAACATTTTTAACAAATGCTTTCAGAAAGTGGTAGGGATCCCCGAGCAAACATAATTATTTTTTACTTTTTCATGATTCTCCCCAGGTCTCCAGGGACAGGAAGATGAAACTTTAAAAGGTAAACAGAAAATAGACATAAATTACGATTCAGAAAATACAATATTTTACTAATGAAACTCTTACCTGTGTTCAGAGATTGAAGATATGGGCTTGGTGGGAGGATCCAGCCGCTGTTCTGGTTTGCTGAAGGTGAAGCGCCAGGGAGATTGGAGAGAAGTGAACGACCGTGGCTGGGACCTGAAGTTAGCAGATGAAGTTTGTAGACATCTGGACTGTGGTTCTGTCGTTCAGGCTTCCTCAAGATCAGAGGACCCTTCATGGAGCATCCCATCTTCCTGTCTTCATTCTCAATCTAAAATGAGGAAATGTTTGACAAAAAGGTCCAGAGTTCGTACCACGAGTTTGGAGATCATCTGCTCAGGTAACCAAACACCACAAATTCCCAGCAAGCTCAGAGACCGGGGGTTACGTACTGTAACCCGGATTCTATGAGTATAGGCGCAGCCCTCTAAGGCTATCGCTATTGGGTATACCCCTTCCGCGCGCCTGCGCGGCACTGAGAATTTTAGTCTACGCCCACCCACAGCGTGGGCCTCTCCTACGTCCGCACCTTGTATATATACAACGGTGAGACCTTGCCTCGGCTCCCAAATGCCTTTTCTTCAGCACTGAGAACCAAGGTCCATTGAGGCCTTCAACTTAGAGGGCTGCGCCTATACTCATAGAATCCGGGTTACAGTACGTAACCCCCGTTCTATTTCGTATAGGCTTCGCCCTCTAAGGCTATCGCTATTGGGTTAGAGGCGAAGCAGGATGAGTCAACGCCTCACTGGCCCATACGGTACCACCAAGCACAACCCACCTGCCCAGAGCCATAATGAACCACCCAGTCACCCGCCGACAGCGGCATTGGTGTCGGCGTGCGCACGAGCACCAATGGCGCGACATGGGAGGCCGAGGGCCGACCCATGCATAACAGGAAACCGAGCGGGGGACCTGCAGCTGTGCAGACGCAGGCGGGGTCGCGACAGCAACCACGTCAGCTGCACCCAAGGCCGGGTCACGTAAGCAGCAGCCGCCCTCCCCACACCGTCCGGTGGGAGAGGATGCACCGCACACCTACAAGGAGAATCACTCAGCCAAAACACTCAGTACTGAGTGAGTCAGAGAGAGACGGGAGACATCCCGCAGGTAGAAACGGACGACAGAGCACGGGGACAACCAGGAGGCCGCCGTGCAGATGTCGTCCACTGTCATCCCACCGTGCAACGCCACTGAGGAGGAAACGCTCCTCGTGGAATGCGCCCTGATGCAGACATGTAAGCCTGGGAATGGCATCACACAGCCAGTGAGACAAGTGCTGCGCCGACAGGGGAAGCCCCTTGGACCGTTCCCTGTAGTGCACAAACAGCTGCTGCGAACGGTGCCAGGCGGCCGTGTGCCACGTAGCAGGACAGCGCTCGCACCGGGCAGAGGAGGTGGGACGTGGCGTCCCCCGCCGACCCATGGGGGGAAGGAAAAAAACTTGAGAGGGTGATGACCCGCGACCGAAAAAAAGCTCATAATGCTTTTAGGCATGAACGCCAGGTTAGGGCGCAGGGTAGTTGAGCTGCCGTGGCCCTGAATCCTGAGGTACGACGGAGCCACAGAGAGGGCAGCCAGATCGCTGACCCTCTTGGCCGAGGTTAGAGCGAGGAGCAGGGCGACCTAAGCCGAAAGGAACCTCAGGTCCGCCGTCTCCAAGGGCTCAAAGCGGGCTAGAGTTAGCGCACGTAAAACCAGCGGCAAGTCTGTGGGGCAGCAGGCCGTGTCACAGGTCGGCGCTTTGCACTCCCCTAAAGAAGCGTTTCACCAGGGGTTGGGGGAATACAGTCCTGTCCCCGAAACCCTCGTGACAGGACGAAATGGCGGCAGTGTAGGTTTTAACCGTACTGAACGCCAGCCCCCTGTCCATGAGCAGCTGCAGGAACGAAAGCGCCGCCTGCAGCGGGCAGGAGACCAGGTCCGGCCCCTGATCCAGACACCAGCGCTGGAAAAGCCGACCACTTAGAGGAGTAGGAAGACTGAGTGGAGGCGAGAACCGGAGAGACCTAAGTCCTCCAGGCGACGCCACAGCTGCCAGACCCAGAGAGGCTGGCCGAGGAGCGGGTAACTCCTGATCACAACCCCCGCCTGAGAGAGAGCGTCCCCCTTCCAGGGAAGTTTCCACGGCTGTCCCGACAGCAGCCGCTGGAGGCAGGGAAACCAGGACGCGCTGGTGCGCTCTGGAGCAACCAGAATCACCGCCAAGCACGAAAAACTGCAGGCGGTCCAGAAGGCGTGGGATCAGCCGCACCGGTGGGAAGGCATACAGCAGCGTGGGGGGCCAAAGGGGATGAGCAAAGGCGTCCACTCCCAGAGGGGGACGTCCCGCGGGCTCAGTGAAAACCACAGGGCACACTGAGCATTCTCCCTGTTGGCGAACAGGTCCACTTCCGCCTTGCCGAACCGCAGCCAGATCTGGGCCACCAGATCGGGACTGAGACGCCACTTGTCCGCTCCTATGTTCAACACGCCAGGGATGTACTCCTCTCTGATCGAGAGCAGGTGAGTGCGCCGCCTCAGGAGCAGCCGCCTGGCCAAACCCAGTAGCTGCGCTGAGCGCACCCGCCCTGGCGGTTTATGTAGGCGCCGCTGCCCTGTTGTCGGTCGCGGACCAACACATGCTGGTCCCGCAGCAGAGGAGAAAATGACGGATCACCTTCCACACCGTGAGAAGCTCCAGCGCGTTTATGTGGAGAAGTCCTGCGGCCCTGCCACAGACCGCCCACCACCTGAGAGAGGCATGTCCCGCCCCAGCCCATCAGGGAGGCGTCTGTGAAGACCGAGATGTGGGACGTGACCCTGCCCAGGGGAACCCCGACCGAGAGAGAGAGGGGGTCCCGCCAGTAGGCCAGATCCGGGGCCACAGACCGGGAGCGGAGACGCCGGCGTCGTCTCTGCGTCACCGGGTCTACACGCAGGCGGATGAACCACCGCTGCAGCCTCCTCATGTGGAGAAGCCTCAGGGGGACCACCACGTGAGCCGCCGACATGAGGCCCAGGAGCCTCATGACCGACAGAGCCGCCACCGCCGCTCCCGGGACAACATGGCGGAGCAGCTCCATCAGAGCACCCACCCTCTCCTGAGAGAGCCACGCTCTCTGGAGGGAGGAGTCTAGTACCACGCCAAGGTAGGTGAGTCTCTGGGAGGGGAGGGGGGCACTCTTCTCCCAGTTCACCGTGAAGCCCAGGTAAGACAAGTGCACGACTAGCTGGGCCGTTTGCACCACTGCCTCGTCCTGGGACGGCGCCAGCAGCAGCAGGTCAGCTTCTTTCCAAGTAAAAAGGACCCTGATGCCAGACCGCCGCAGCGGCTCCAGGGCCGTCTCGACGCACTTGGAAAAAGTGCGCGGGGCCAGGGAGTAACCGGAGGGCAGGCGGTTGTATTAGTACTGAGCCCTGGAATGAAAACGCAGAAACTTCCTGTGTCCGGGAATGGCGGGCACATGAAAGTACTGGCGTCCTTCAGGTCGATGGAGGAGAGCCAATCCCCTGGCGCACTCCAACACCTGCTTCACTGTTAACATGCGAAAAGGTCTCACCATAATCGCTCTGTTGAACAGTGACAGATCCAGGATGGACTTCACACCGCCCGTCTTCTTCCTGACCAGGAAGTAGCGGGAGTAAAACCCCCTGATCCTCCTGCCCGGGAGGAACCCTGGAAATGGCCTGTTTTTCCAGGAGCTCCTGGAGCTCCGCTTGGAGAGCGGTGTACTGAGCCGGGAATGAGAGTATCGTCTCTACAATCCGGTGAAAGGGGGGAGGGCGAACTGCAGCCTGTGACCCCGGCGGATCAGGCTGTCCGTCCATTTGTCCATCAGGCAGGAAGCAAGCCACTCTGAGTAGCGCTCTGTGAGTGGTTGGACCTGCTGATGAGGCGCCCTGGTGGCCCTGAAGGGAAGCCACTCTGCTGCCCTTGCCGCCGTCACAATTCGTGGGGGGGGGGCAGCAACCTCCTTGTTCCACTGAACAGGAGAGTTAGCACCAGGCAGGGGAAAAGGGAGGCTCGCAATTTGAAGATGAGGTGAAAAGCTGGGACATAATAAATCTTACAAGTTTTTAAGTATGTAAGTACAGGATATCAGATCTCCCCCTCTTCCTCCCCTCTGTACATTAGGCCAGTCTATGTGTGATTGTTAGTTACAATCTCTAAGTTACAACAATTTTGTAACTTCAACAAGTTACAAAAATTGCCAGATGTATTCCCCCCAAATTCCCTTCTGGTTGGACAAAGGAACAGAGCTCAAAAAACATGCACAGACAAACAAGGACTGACCAGCATTATGACAAACATACACTGCAGGACCACTTCATTATAATGTAATGTTTAATAGTGCCATGCCCTATAAAGTCTGTTTTCAACTTCAAACTCTCCGTCTGCATGTCTTTCTGTGTTCCTCCCTCTCTTCCTCTTCAGAGTCCATCAGGCTGGTTAATGGGACTAGTCTGTGTTCAGGCAGACTGGAGGTGAAGTCTAACCAGTCGTGGTCCTCAGTGTGTGAAAATGACTTTAACCAGCAGGATGCAGAGGTGGTCTGTAGGGAGCTTGGCTGTGGGGCTCCTTCAGTCCTCCAGGGGGCGCTGTATGGAGGAGTGGAGGTGCCAATGTGGACCAAAGAGGTCCAGTGTAAAGGCAATGAGTCTGCTCTCCTGGATTGTCAGATTGACAGCTCAGGCTCAGCTACAGACACCTGCTCATCTGGCAAAGCTGTTGAACTCACCTGCTCAGGTAGGAGAGGAGCTGCTGCTTTGTTTTGGTTTGATTTTCAATTTTTATAAATGTGACTTCATCTATTTTTAATAATTACTCTTGTCTGCTCAGAGCCCGATAATGTCCGGTTGGTGGGAGGATCCAGTCGCTGTGCTGGTGAACTGGAGGTGAAACAACGGGGATGGTGGGACAAGGTGGACGACCAAACGTCTGACTGGAATCTAAAGACAGCAGATGTTGTGTGTAAATTACTGGACTGCGGCTCTGCTGTTTCGACAGGGTGGAGAACAATTGACTTGTACAACTCAATATGGCAGATCAGATCAACTTGTCTTCAGTCCGGGTCTGCAGTTAGGGAATGTGTATTTACCAAGTATCACATTTCACTTTCCAACCTGGTGATCAAATGCTCAGGTAACTCCAAAAAATACATCAACTATAACGCTACCCTTTTCAGTCTTTTGATCTTTCCAATTTTGTCCAAAGGAACGTACAAATGAGGTACTATCCAAGCCACAATAGACCAAGGTGAAGGCATCAAGAATCAGTTCTGTTAACAACAGCAGCACCAACAGGGAGTCAGTGTACAGTAGTGAAATGTTTTGGTCCATCTGCAGAGGTTTTACTGTGCACGCAAGATGTTGCATACGGCCCAGCAAATGAAACAGGGCCCCGTCTTATTCTCATATCAACGTTTATGATTTTGAAGAGAGTATGAAGAGGGACTGTATTTCTGAGCAGGAGAAGAGAAAAAAACAGTGACTTTCAGGAACAGCAATCAGTTAAACTTGTGCTCTCTCCTCCTCCCCTCCTCTCCAAATCTGATGTCAGCAAGTAACAATAAGTGTAGATGAGACTGATGCAGCTGATAATCTTAAAACCTAGTAAGTATTGTTATTGTCAGGCTTATTACAGAGACAGAGAGTTTTAAAGGAGGGAGGATTGTAGTGAGAGCACAGTGGTGTCAAGTGTGACTAAGCAGCAATGACAAATTGTTTTCAAGTCTCACTAATCAGGTAGGAGGGCCACATAGCATAATTTTGCTTAGCGCCCCAGGGAGGTCAGGACCTGCTCTGGTCAGGAGGACATTACTGTAGTTAAGGTGTGAGATGACCTGTACAAGGAGTTGGGAGGCATAGTCTGTCACATAAAACCTGATATTTATGATGTTAAACACTGCAACGATTCTAACGTTGAGCTGAACAGAAGCCTGGCTGGGATCCCCAATGGTTCACTCTTAGGAGTTGAGTTTAGATGAATATGGTAATTAATATTGAGATATCAGTGAGGCAGGCCAAAATCTGTGTCAAGACAGTGGGCTGTGGTGGGAAGGACAGGCATAGCTGGGTATCATCAGCATAGCAGTGGTAAGAAAAAAACGTGACACATTTTATTTTCGAGTCTGGATGTGTTCACACATGTGTTTTGTATTCACAGATTCTTCTGTCTCATGTACTTCTGTCAGTATATATTAGGGGTGGGCATAGATTATTTTTTTTAATCTAGATTAATCTAGATTAATTTTGAAATTAATCTAGATTAATCTAGATTAAAATGGCCCATTTTAATTCTGCCGAAGGCATTTAAAATATGTGTGCGAACGGTTTTCAAGCCAGGTTTCAAGCCAGGTGGCACATTAGACCAGGGGCTCATCTCCTGTTTCCAAAATGCATCACAAACTGCTTGAGAAAGCTGTTCTACTATGATAATTGGTGATGAAAATAAATCATGTTCAATAACTACTTGAGACTGGAAGAACTCCTACAGTAAACTAATTCCGCATTGCACAAGGTGCAAACCAGGTGTTGTGCCGAGTTTTGCCTGCCTGCTGAGAATTGCATGCACCTCCAAATAATGCTTTTAAATGCTGTAAAATTCTTTGTGGACTTCATCAATGGTGATAAATTGATTTGAAGTATATATTTTATGAACGTTTAGAGTCTTTAATATTTTAATACACTAGGCTAGAAGGACCATTCCTTGACATTCAGTACATACATGGTGATAAAGCTGTTTGATCAATGAGCACAGCAAAGTGTCTGAGAAGGACCTAAAGAGGTGGATGCATAATTCGGCAGATCAGATTTTGTAGGCTCCCTGCCGAGATTTGCATCCACCTCTTTTCTCAGCATAGATGACCGTTAGCACCCGCGAGGTGCATGCGATTCTCAGCAGGCAGGCAGAATTCGGCACAACACCGGCGGCTTCAGAAATGTTCGTACACAAAGTGCTGTCCAACAGCTGTCTGTGGACGTGTTGCTACAGTTAGTGTGAGTAAATACCGCATGATCGCGTTTTTAATCAACCGGCGTATCAATAACTAACCTGGCTAGTTGTAAACAAACAGCTGGCCGAGCGAGGTTGTAACTGGAACGCCGTCAACTCGAGTGTGACGTCATTCCCAGCTCCGCCCTCCGAGGTAAATTGAACGCAGCAACAGCTGCATCCATGTTAGCACGTCTTGTTTGATGCGGTAATTTCACAGTAGGCAAACACACAGGATCGAAGACTTGTTCTCGCCCCCTACAGTGCGATTCGGTATAAATCTGTGCTAAAATATCAAGGTGAAAGTCATCATAGCTTGCGTAGTATAGACCCAGCTCCCAACACAACTTTGAGAATAGATTAACGGCGATATTTTTTTTATCGCCCGATAAGAGTTTCACATTAACGCAGCCGTTAACGCCGATAACGGCCCACCACTAGTATATAGCGACTGTTTCAGCATTTATATTCAATTCAATTCAATTTTATTTATATAGCACCAAATCACAACAACAGTTATCTCACAGCGCTTTTCATAAAGAGCAGGTCTAGACCGAACTCTGAAGTTATTTACAGAAGCCCAACAATTCCCACCAAGAGCAGCACTAGGCGACACAGGCAAGGAAAAACTTCCTTTTAAGAGGCAGAAACCTCGAGCAGAACCATGGCTCAGGGTGGTGGCCATCTGCCTCGACCGGTTGGGGTGAGGGGAGAGAGAGAGAGAGCAAGAGAGAGAGAGAGAGCAGAGGGAGGCAACCTACACAGTATACACATAGAGGTACAGACAATAAAGGTGATGGTGCTATAGACTGAATGAAAAATGGTACAGATATTTATAGTAATGTTAATGATAATAATAATAACAGTAATAATAGCAATAGGACTAGTAATAGCAGTTGCAACTGTAGCAGAGGGCGTCGAGCAGGAACACGGGGGCAGCAGGAGACTCCCAACCACAGATCCAGACTCCACAGCTCCAGAGCCAGCAACACCCGCAGGAAGTGACAGGAGGAGGAAGCACAAAAAGGAAAGTCTTAAGCCTACTCTTAAATGTAGAGACGGTGTCTGCCTCCCGAACCCAAACTGGAACCTGGTTCCACAGGAGAGGAGCCTGATAGCTGAACGCTGGCTCCCATTCTACCTTTGGAGACTCTAGGAACCACAAGTAACCCTGCATTCTGGGAGCGCAGTGCTCTGGTGGGGTAGTAAGGTACTATGAGCTCTTTAAGATAAGATGGTGCCTGACCATTAAGAGCTTTGTATGTGAGAAGAAGGATTTTAAAATCAATTCTGGATTTTACAGGAAGCCAATGCAGAGAAGCTAAGACAGGAGAAATATGATCTCTTTTACCGGTTCCTGTCAGAACACGTGCTGCAGCATTCTGGATCAGCTGGAGAGTCTTAATGGACTTTTTCGAAGAGCCTGATAATAAGGAATTGCAGTAATCCAGTCTAGAAGTAACAAATGCATGGACTAATTTTTCTGCATCATTTTTAGACAGGATGTTCCTGATTTTTGCAATATTACATAGGTGAAAAAAGGCGGTCCTTGAAATTTGCTTAATGTGATAGTTAAACGACATGTCCTGGTCAAAGATAACTCCAAGATTTCTCACAGTGGTGCTGGAGGCCAGGGCGATGCCATCCAGGGAAACTATATCTTTAGATAATGCGTCACGGAGGTGCTTAGGGCCTAGAACAATAACTTCAGTTTTATCTGAGTTTAACATTAGAAAATTGCAGGTCATCCAGGTTTTAAAATCCTGAAGACACATTTGAAGCTTAGCTAACTGATGAGTTTCATCTGGCTTGATCGATAGATATAACTGAGTATCATCTGCATAACAATGAAAGTTTTTGGAGTGTTTCCTGATAATATTGCCTAAAGGAAGCATATATAAAGTGAAGAGGATTGGTCCGAGCACAGATCCTTGTGGAACTCCATGACTAACTTTGGTATGCATGGAGGACTCATCGTTAACATGTACAAACTGAAATCGATCTGATAAATAGGACTTAAAACAGCTTAGAGCGGTTCCTTTAATGCCAATGAAATGTTCCATTCTCTGTAATAGGATCTGATGGTCAATGGTATCAAATGCAGCACTAAGATCTAGTAAAACCAATACAGAGACAAGTCCTTTGTCTGATGCAGTTAGGAGGTCATTAGTAATTTTCACCAGTGCTGTCTCTGTGCTATGATGAGCTCTAAATCCTGACTGAAAATCCTCAAATAAACTATTGCTATGTAGAAAGTCACACAGCTGTTTGGCGACTGCTTTCTCCAGGACCTTAGAGATAAATGGAAGGCTAGATATAGGTCTATAGTTGGCTAAAACGTCTGGATCCAGGTTGGGCTTTTTCAGAAGAGGTTTAATTACAGCTACTTTAAATTTTATAGCAAGGAGTTATTTTCATAGACGTTACCTACACTGCCCAACAGGGAATCCACATGGTTAAAAAAATCCTGGCAATACTGGGCTGCTTTAGCTGAAAGGATGGTTAAAATGTTTTAGTTATTTTGGTTCATAGTGATGTGTGTCTGCAACTCAAGAGGTAACCACAGGAGTACACAAGAAATTCCGCTAGAGCTTTCCTCGATGCGGTTACAGGAGTTACAAGATGATCTTTTTCTTGATCCTGATCCAAAGAGTTTTTGTAGGTAGAAGAGAGATGACAACAAACATCTCTTTGTTTTTCTTCTAAATTCTAATTCTATCTACTGTCTTCAGGATCTGTCAGGCTGGTTAATAGGACTAGTCCGTGTTCAGGCAGACTGGAGGTGATGTCTAACCAGTTGCGGTCCTCAGTGTGTGAAGATGACTTTGACCTGCAGGATGCAGAGGTGGTCTGTAGGGAGCTTGGCTGTGGGGCTCCTTCAGTCCTCCAGGGGGCGCTGTATAAAGAAGCAGGGTCCCCAGTGTGGTCAAAAGAGTTCCAGTGTGGAGGCCATGAGTCTGCTCTCCGGGACTGTGGAAGCTCAGGCTCAGCTAGAGACACCTGCTCATCTGGCAAATCTGTTGAACTCACCTGCTCAGGTAGGAGAGGAGCTGCAGCTTTGATTTGGTGGAATCTCTGTTGTAATGCAAGTGACTTTACTTCTTTATCTAATTACTCTCTTGTATCTGTTCAGAGCCTGATGACGTCCAGTTGGTTGGAGGAGCCAGCCGCTGTGTTGGTAGACTTCAGATGAAACACAAAGGAGAGTGGAGACCAGTGGCTGATCCCTCCTCTAACTGGGACCTGATGTCAGCAGCTTTAGTGTGTAGGCAGCTGGACTGTGGCTCTGCTCTTTCAACAGAAGGAAGAGAGGATTTGCACTTCGAAGAGGCATGGATGATTTCATTTTCCTGTGGTTCGTCTGAGTCTGCAATCAGAGAATGTACAGTATTTTCGCCTGATTTTTCTCCTTATCATCTGGAAGTCGTCTGCTCAGGTAACACTATCAATGACAACTACAACAGGAATCCTTGAAATCTCTTTCCTGTCTGTACATTTGACTGAAGTTACTTTGACGAAATTTTGAGGAAAGAGAAAATGTAATTCGGATCATTTACAAATGACATAATTACCAAGCAAATGTTGTCATGATGAGGTAGCACTGAAAAAATTATTTGCTGTTAAGATTAGAGGTATGAACCAACGCTAAGCACATTCTGATTGAAAACAGCCCTGTATTTAAACAATGCAGAGAGCTGGGTTGTGTTTTATCACACATGGTGAAGTCGGTCTTGAAGCAGCTCCATCAACCCTGAGCGGTGACATCATTAACTTTCTCAATGACCGTTTCTTATAATAATAGTATGTTCACATACAACATGTATTTAATCTTTTCAACGCTTTCCTCGCAGGAGTTTTATCGCTGGACAACTACCAACGAACAACGCAATAATGCGAATAAACACAACCTGCGATTACTCCAGCTGTATGAACCCAAAGGAAACATTTTGCTGCAATTTAATAGCAATAAACGGATCAAACTGAGGCCGAAATAACTACAACATGATGCCGATTTGTTAAACATATGAATTCATGCTTTGGCAGGTCTGTTGGCAAGACAGCAGGACGAGTTTTGATCAATCAGGGCTATGCTATGCTAACTTGTTCATAGAAAAGTACAACAATAAGTGGAATAAAGTACAAACACAGATATCAGTAGTCACACGGTTCCTTCCACGGCTTTCTTTTCTCCAAGTAATGTCCAGTTTAGTCTGTTTTTATATAAATATGAGTCCAACAGAGCTCTGGGTGCCAACCAGCGATGACAACAACAGTGGAACCAGTAATGCACAGAAGCTGCTGAGACGTTCGAGTGAATATAAATCAACGATGTAATCCAAAAAACTAAAGTAAAGAGCTAATTTAATAAAAGCAGTTAACCCACAGGTAAACGGTTTGTTGTCAGAGCAGAATCCAGACCGACTATGTTTATTTGTTCAAAAGATGCAGCTGAATAAGATATAAATGACTCCATTTCCCATTTCTCCTGCTAATAAACACATCTTGTCACCTTACTGTGGTCAGTGTTCACTTTGACACAACAAATAAAGATGGAAGAATTTTACATTCTAAATACGCAGACCAAATGTTTCCATCTCCCTCTGTGTTCACAGATATTCTGGCTCAGCCAAACATCTCCTTCTCTACCTACACTGACGGGGATTCTGAGGCCAAGCAGCAGGGGCTACAGGTGTTCATTGGCTCCAACTTTACCATCAGCTGCTCCATCCTGCCACAGTATCCAGGAGGCTCCTTCCAGCTTATCCTCACCTCCTCCGACACAACACAGAACTACACCCTGCCAGCTGTCAATCACTCTGCCCATTTCCTGTTCTCTACTGCAGACCACACCCACCAAGGGGACTACAGCTGTGTTTATCACATCTATGTTTTCTCCCATAACTTCTCTTCTGAGAGCCAGCCACTCCATCTCACTGTCTCAGGTAACTTCATAGACACCCTGGGCCCAACAGGGAAATGTGACACTGACAACTTATTTATTTATTTATACTTATTTATAGAATTAGATTATGTGTTTATTTGAATAAGCCAGGTAACACTATTATTTGACTGCATTAAAACCCTTCGGGTTAATGAGATAAGTTCCCATCCATCCAGAAAAAAAGGTTTGACACATGCCTTTGGTGTGAGAGACCTGGGTTCGAATCCACTGTGAGAAAACAATGTGTCCCAGAGCAAGACACTTAAAGACGTGCAACCTCTGACACAAATAGCACTTGTAAGTCACTTTGGATAAAAGCGTCAGCTAAATGATAAATGTAAATTTCTATTTTAAATATTCTTGGTCCCACAGCCACTATTCTGCCTTATATGTGAAGGCATCGGGTCGGATTTTCTTCATACAGCTAACGAAATGAGTCTGCTAACACCAAAAAATGACTTTCTGTCATCTCAAACCAATCTGCCCATTCTCTTTCTGACCTCTGACATCAAACAACAGCTGCTCACTGGATATTTTCTCTCCTTTGGACCATTCTCTGTAAACTCAAGAGTGTGTGAAAATCCCAGTAGATCAGCAGTTTCTGACATACTCAGACCAGCTCGTCTGACACCAACAACCATGTTCAAAGTCACTTAAATCCCGTTTCTTCCCCATTCTGATGCTCTGTTTGAACTGGAAGTTGTCTTGACCACGTCTACATGCCTAAATGCATTAAGTTGCTGCCATGTGATTGGCTGATTAGCTATTTGTGTTAACAAGGGATTGAACAGGTGTACCTAATAAAGTGGTCGGTGAGTGTCCATACTAAGCATACAGTTAAAAACATAAAAGCTGAAAAACTTCAAAAGGAAACTGCTGCACACTTGTTCATGTATGAAGTGACATAATGATTGTGAATCTGTTTCAGGTTCTTTAACAGGTCTGATCATCAGACTGGTTGTGCTGATTGTGGTCTTCAGTGCTGGCCTGTTTTTCTACTGCAAGGTACTATACACATCAATCTTCAGTATTCAATGTACTTAGGATCACAGTTTGGTATGTGTTTGGCCCAGCGGGAAAACAGAAGCAAAACTTTTGAGCTACCATGTATCTAAATTAAACTATTAGTTCAAAACATCTGTGGGAAATGCAGTTTTTCACTGGAGATAACGGCAACAGAAAAGTAGAAGCGATTAGAAATAACATGTGAATGAAAACAGATTATAATGTGAAAATGAGAAACTGAGAGCAGCAGAGTGGTGAGTATCACTTTACTGCATTGTTATGATATAATTTGTCCTCTGGAAATGTGCGTTATACTGAATTTACCTTTTGCAGCATTAGAGTACAGGTATTTTCAACCTCCCTGTATTTTTACTGGCTAGAATTTATGGAACTGACCAGTCAGTCATATTTTAAATTTACAATCCACAAGATCCAAATACGGAAGCGCATTGCATTCACCAATGAAAAGAAAATTGGGAGCCTTATCTCATAATTATGAGATCAGGATGTCGTAATTATGAGAAAAAAATGTCATAATTAGGAGAAAAGATGTCATAATTAGGAGATAAGATGTCATAATTATGAGATCAGGATCTCCTAATTAAGAGAAAAGATGTCATAATTACCAGATAAGATGTCATAATTACGAGATCAGGATCTCCTAATTAAGAGAAAAGATGTCATAATTACGAGATAAGATGTCATAATTATGAGATAAGATGTCATAATTACGAGATAAGTTGTCATAATTATGAAAAAAGATGTCATAATAACGAGATAATGGTAAAGTTGGAAATAGCCTATATTTACAGATTCTAGCTTCCGGGATCAATAATTCGTAAGCAAAACGTGCTTAAAACATAAACGACGCCTGTTTATTATCGTAGTTAAGTACACAACAAGCTCCAAGAACATTTTCACATAAATGAGTCTTCCTAGGAGTGGCACAAATAACATTGGTCTCTACGTGCAGCCGGCTGTGAGACGAGTGCGCAGGGACCGTCTACAAAGTGCAACGCCGAAAACATATTCTGCAGAGATATTCAATAACTTCACACTTATACAATGTAGTGCCCCCAAAATCACCTTACACATTAATGATATACTGCTGGTTATACTGCAACACTTAGTTTGGGGGAAGAAAGACTTTTGCATACCTAATATTCGGTAGGCCTATTTTTAATATTCAATAACTACACTGTTAAAGGCTGTAGTGTCTCCAAAATCACCTCACATGTCAGTGATGTCCTGCTTATCAACACAAGTATCAGTAGAGACGAACTAAGAATAGCATTACAAAATTCACACATAAATACAGACAGAAAAGGTAGTAGTGGCACAGACTGACAACGAATAATGGTACAGAAAATTATAGTAATGTTAATAATATTTAATAACAATAGGACTAGTAATAATAATTGGAGCAAAGGGTGTTGAGCAGGAACATGGTAGCAGCAGGCGACTTGCAACCACAGATCCAGACTCCACTTCACAACCCTCAGCACTAGATGCCACAAAAACTCACACACTCAACCTTTAAAGATATAAAGCCACTTTCTGCGATGTCTCTGTAGGCCACCAGAAGGCAAATGCCAAGACGAGAGGACAACATTGAGCTGGATCACTTTGGTGGTACTGAAGACCGACCTGTCAAAGAGGCAGGAGACCAGGATCCCCACGGTGCACATCCAGATGGACTGCACAGCTCTCACACTACAGAGCAGCGATCTTCTGAATTAACTGTTTAATTGTTATGTGTCAGCGTCCAGATGTGGGATAAGTACTGGGATCAAAGGGGAAAGATAACTGGCTAAATATATCATAAATTAGAGCCATAATTGCATTATATAATCTGCTGAGCCAGGCTAGAAACAGCATTTTGTGAAATAACAATTTGCCATGCTGACATTAACCTTTAGGGATGTGTGTGCCGCTAAGTAATATTTTGATGCTTCTACTGTTTGTGTTCTGTGTCTGGTGACTTTTGCTAAAAATAACTAACAGACATAACTTTAAGTCTCCTGCATTTTCAGAGGAAATAATGAATAATTTTAGGGCTAAAATAATCTGTATATAGTCAGGAGTCGATGAGAGGGGCTGATCAGTTAAACTATGAGCTTTTGTATCACAATAAATGAAGCTTGCATTGACTTGTGTGGATGATGTTCCTGTTATTGTAGTGTGTCCTTCTGCTGCAGCAGTTTCACTAAGCTGTTATTTAGTGAGCGGTGAATGCTGGTTAGTAGTTTCTGAATTTGAACTGGATCGATTCTTTCTTTCTGTCCTCTGCTCTTTGAACTCACATTTTCATACAACCAGTGAAAACTACAAATTAAAGCGCCTGCATGACAGATTGTCAAAAAACAACAATTTATGATATTTTTAATCACATTGTTGTCCATTTATTCAACTACATTTATATTATATATTATTCAGTTCCTGTGTAACCGGGGTAAAAGCTCTCTGTTAAAACAAGCCGAAACGCCACACAGGTTTTTGGTTGTCAGGCCCAGGATCTCTGTAGATGATCAAGATTTGGTAAAACGAGTAAATTATTAAAAGCTAGGCTCTTTAACTGAGGAGAGAGAGCAGTTACAAAACAGTGTTGTTTAAAAATGGAGTGAACACAAACCAGGAAGTATAAAAAAGAATAACAATATGTCTTCTTAAAAAATTAAGAAACCTCAGCTAAAAGCACTGGAGATCAGTTAGTAAATCTGCCATTGTACGATTTTCGAGTATGAGGTAACAATCTGTTTCATACTTGTAATAATAAAACATGATACATGCTGATACATACTGTTTTATTGGATAATTCCAAGTGACTGAAAGTATTGTTACCTTTAATTAAAATGTCATGTCAGATGATCAGTTGTGCAGATTTTAGATCTGTTTCAGTCTCTCTAATAGTGTTGATCATGAGACTTGTTGTCCTCCTGCTGGGTATGATGTGACTTACTACTGCCCTCTGCTTCAGCTCTAAGGTACTGTACATATATTTATTCAGGGGAGGAATGGGTTCAGTTAAGAATTTAGCATGATGTGTTTGATTAAAAGAAATCAGTTATTTTAGAAAAATTAAAATATGTCATAATAATGTGGTTCCAGGCCAGTAAAAGCCAGAGGCTGGTATGAGAGAAGAACACTGTGATTAATGAGTATGTTCTTAGAGGTTTCAGTCATGAAGGCTGGCTTTGTGAAGAGGCTGGAGCTCAGAGGAAAGACTAGTATCTCTGAGGTGGTAATTCAAAATTCAGATATAAGAACAGTGAAACAAGTGAAAGACAGCTGTTGCCTCCAAACTCAGATCTGTTAGACCCCTGATCCCATTTTTACTTACAGTCTCCCTTTGATTCCTATTTGATTTAATGCACAGTCCAGCAGCAGAGAAGTGGTTTTACAGTTTGGTGTTCCAGACCCTGAGGGCAAAACCATGAACTTTATACACAAATGTCAGTACTCCTGCACTTTATCAGTATTACTGTATTATTTCTTTATTTCATCAACCGGCTGAAGTTCCTAAATAAAAAAGATTCTTATTGAACTCAGCTGCTGAGAAATTCAGACATGTTAAATGTGAATATATTGATGTGAAATAATTAAACAACTATAAATAAATTGTAGATATTACTGAACTAAAACAGTTTTAAAAACAGAGTACAAACAGCAAAAAGACTTCACTTGCAATGTTGTTAATTTTCCTTTTTTTGTTTTGTTTAAACCAATGACTTTCTGCTCTGTTGTCCTCGGTCACTGCAAACTACCTCCCCTGTGTAGGGCAGCAGGTAGGTGTTACATGGAAATCTCTATTAAATAAGGATGAAAAACCAAAACTGTCTTTGAGTGAGCTTACTTCACATTTTCAAAGCGGGCTCAATGGTACCAAAGAGTGTATTGTTCATGTGTATACTTTCATAGAGAATATAGGGACGGCTGTCACATAAAACTCACGTACTTCACTAGTTGCATTGCTTGAAACAGCATCATGCACTTCTTAACTGTAGGTTCCTGTTTTTCTCTGAAGCTCTGCAGCCCGGCCTCCTAAAGCAAGGTGTAAAAGAACCGAAACCAGACAAAGCGTTTATCACTTTAACAACAGAGCAGTAAAAAAATCAGTCACCCCATACCCTGAAAGTTCACGGTGAAATAAAGTGATACAGGTTTGTACATGAGGGTTCTGGTAGGTGTTAAATAAATAGTTTGGAAATGAACATATAGATGAACAGTGGAGAAATGGATGACACTGCAGGTGGAGTTTGAGTTTACTAATGTACTGAGGTGTGGCGTCTGTAGACCTGTAGAACCTTGTAAGTAATGAACAGCCTAGGATTTCAACTAAAAGAAACTGACATCCAGTGCAAAGAACCTAAATCTAGAGTGTAAAAACCATTCAAATCAGGCAAATAATCCATAGCCCTACAACACCTCGGGTTTATGTTATAATTAAAATATTTTCATGCCCCCCAAACGGCACAACACAGTCCCGTTCCAGAAAAATGGTGCTGCAGTACCTGAAATTTAACTAACCCTTAAAAGTTCCTTAAAAAAACAACTTAATTTTCCCTCGTGAAAAAAGTCCCCTTCCCAAAAAGCTGTAAAAAATATCATAAATTATCTTTTTTTCCACTTTAAATGCGTCAATCTTTCTTTGCCAATCAGAATGTTCGTGTGACTGCATTATATTCAATTATAGTTTAAAATTAAATTATATTTGTGTTTATTTTGAATATGTGTAAAAAGAAACATCCGACAAGAAAATGCAAACAAAAATGATTAAATAACACAATAAATTAATAGTTACACCCTAAGAATATTTTTTTTAAATATTTATTTATATTTATATAAATAAAGACATTTCCATCATAAATTAATGCAGGAAATGAGGAGGCAGACATTCGGCAGAATGCAAGAAATTAAGTGTTTAATGCTTAAAACCCAGACCTGCCCCCGTCATATTTTGGCATCTTATGGAGTTTATAACTAAAGTTCAGGAACAGGACCACGCCTCTGTCCATACCAATCAACCACCTGTGCCTCATCCAATTCCTCCACCTGTACCTCTTTAACCCATCAACCGCACACGCTTATAAGCCAGTCCAACACCTCTCACACTCGTTTGTCTCAGTTCTCACGCCGTTCGTTTGACTCAGAGACATACCCAAGCCAAACTAAAGTATTTGCTTAACAGTTAGCCACTTACCATGGATTGCGAGCTCCTTCTCAGCCCCTCGGACTGCGATCTGCTCGACAATTGGTCCGTAGCCTCCGAACTTTCTCCGTCCGCCTTAACGTCAACTCCCACGCGGCCAGCCGCCCCTCAACCACGGCCGCGCTCCGTCATCCAGTTTCCGCAGAACCGTATCGTTCATCCAGCAGCTCCGGCCCGACCCCGCCTAGCACACACAGAGGCCGCAGCGGCCATGGTCGACCTTCAGCCGAGGTTCGCTCCTCTGGACGCCCGACTTCCCATCGGCAGGATCACCAGCGTCCAACCCGCCGCCACGCTCCGGCCGGCCCACAGCTCCCGCTTCCGGGCAATTCCCACGTTTCAACTATCTCCGACTGGACAGTCGCCCGCCTCCAGCACGCACTCCAGGAGAGGCAAATTCCTATCCACCGGACCGCCAACAAAGCCAAGCTGTTCCAGCTCTACACATCCACCTGCAACACCGACACGGCTAGCCGCTCACTTCCGCATTCCAGACCCAGCGCCACGAACACGCGGCACGCCGGTGGCGATCCACGACACCGCCCACGGAGCATCGCGCACTGCTCCAGCCCCGCCCGAGGGCCAGGTCAGTATCTCCCCAATGCCTGCTCCCTCTGTGTCTGATTTTTCCCACCTGTTTTCCCTATTTCTCTTGTCCATGTCTCAGCAGGCCGCACAACCTACCCCCGCACTTGCATCCCTCCATCCCAACATCCTTTCTCCTCCCCTTCCTTCCGCTGTGGCCAATCACGGCTCCTTCTAATCCTCAAACCCAAGCAGCTCCTCCTCTTCCTCCTGCAGCAGCCACCACCACTACCAACGCTCGCGGTCCACCCCGGCCTAGCCACAGCCAGCCACGGCGCACTCGACCACCAGCAATTTCACCCTGGTCTCTGCCTCCCTCCCCGGTTCACCCTCTTCCAACTGTACGCCCTTCTCCTGTTCCACCTTCCCTCAGACAACAAATCCTTTCAGGTAGTTACCTTGACCTCGCACTCCTTTACCAGCCGTCCATCAACACCATCACTAGCCCAAGGGAGCTCTACACACCCCACGGCACGACCCAGCTCACACATCCCTCACCCTCACGATCCAGAGAACTCACGGCCGTCGAATTTGCCTTTGCTTTTTCCCTTTATCGTGATACCATTTGTTCAGTCTTCCCCAACCGCAGGGCCGAGTTGGACGACTACCTCTCCATCATCTTGGACCTGGCTCTGCGGTTCGGCGGCACCGGTTTCTTTTCTTACCACATTCTGTTCGCTTCCCAAGCCGCAGGTCGCCTCCAGCAGTTCAACCGAGGCACCTACTGGGGCACCCTCGACCCTGAAATCTACTGCCGCGTATTCGCAGCACGTTCCGCACTTGCCTGCAACCTTTGCGGCGCTCCTTCCCATCCAGCCACCAACTGCGTCATTGCCATCCCTTTACCTCGTCCCCGCACCCCGCGCACCAACAACCCATCTCTCTTTTTGAGGTCCACTTCAGCCGCACCCCACCTCCCTCACCCCCAACCACCTACTCCCCTACAGACCGGCACGACACCTCCAGCACGCGGTCCAATCCCTCGCGGAGTGGACAAAAGGGGAAGGCCAGTGCTATACCAGGGCGGAAGAATGGTCTGCAATAACTTCAATGATCTAGGCTGCAACGTCTCCAGCTGCCGTTTTCTCCACACCTGTTCCTTCTTGCCCTCATAACCCTACCAAGCACGGCCTTTGACTACGCCGACATCTCAGAACACCCATCAACATCCATGCCCTGCAGTCCGCCCTCGGAAACCACCCAGACCGCAAGTTCGTCGATTTCCTCATCCACGGCTTCACCTCCGGTTTCCACCCGGGCATTCAGGTCATTCCCCAAGCCTCATTCATTTGCAACAACCTCCAGTCCGCCCTTGCCGAACCCGCTACCGTGGACAGACTCCTAGCTAAAGAAGTAGCTGACGGTTTCATGATAGGTCCTTTCACTAGCCCCCCCTTCCCCATCCATCGCATCAGCCCCATCGGCATCGCAACCAGGAAATACGCCGGTAAGAAGAGACTCATCGTCGACCTTTCCTCCCCCCATGGCACCACCACTCCAAGCATCAACAGCCTCATCCCCAGTTCAGACTTTTCCATGCATTACGCAACCATTTCACAAGCCATCAACCTCATCCGTCTCGCCGGCCACGGCGCATGGCTGGCCAAAGCCGACATTACCAGCGCCTTCAAAGTCTTGCCCATCCATCCCGACTTCTGGAGTTTTTTCGGCGTCTCCTGGAACAATTCATATTACTTCGCGGTCCGCCTCACATTCGGGTGCAAGAGCAGCCCCAAGATATTCGACACACTCTCCGAAGCACTCTGCTGGATTCTCCTCAACAACCACAAACTCCCTTACGTCATCCATCTGTTGGACGACTTTCTCACCATCACACCACCATCCTCCCCCCCAGGTCACGGTCTCTCCACCCTCAAGTCGTTTTTTTTCCCAGCTCGGCGTCCCCCTCTCCCTGGAGAAAACAGAAGGACCCAGCACGACACTCGAATTTCTAGGCATCACTCTGGATTCGCTTTCCTTCCAAGCTTCCCTCCCCACCGAAAAACTCCACCGCATCTCCCTATACATATCAAACTACCTCCTCGCCCACAGGTGCACCAAGCGACAGCTTCTCTCTCTGCTCGGGCACTTGAACTTCGCCATTCGAATAATTCCCCAAGGTCGCTCCTTCCTCTCCCACTTACTGTCTCTATCCGCCACGGTTCCGTCCCTCCATGACCAAGTGGTACTCGAAGACTCGTGTAAAATGGAGCTGAGACTGTGGCGTGACTTCCTGTCCTCCTGGAACGGCATCTCGTTCTTTTACGACGACTACATAACCCAACCGGAAGACATCGACTTGTACACGGATGCAGCACCCTCCGCCGGGTTTGGTGGCTACTACGGAGGCAGATGGTTCGCCTCTGACTGGCCGCCAGAAATGTCATCACTCTCCCCTTCCTCCGCCCTTTACGAACTGTACCCGATAGTCATTGCTGCCATTCTTTGGGGGCACGAGTGGTCCAAAAAAGTCATCCTGGTCCACACAGACAACCACACCGCCGCAGACATCATAAACAAAGGTCGCTCCCAATCACTCGACATCATGAAATTCATCCGTAGACTGACCTTAATCTCAGCCCGACACCAATTCATCATCCACGCCGCCCACATTCCAGGCTTCCAAAACACCATCGCTGACTCCCTCTCCCGATTCTCTTTTCAGAAATTCAAATCCTTGGCACCAGACTCGGACCCCCATCCAACGCCAGTCCCTCAGTTTTCGGCCACAACCTTCCCGTGAACCCCCAGCTCCTCCACCTGGTCTCCACATCACAGCAATCAATCCTAAGCAGTCTCGCTCCCAAGACTCTCTCGTCATACTATTCGGGGTGGTGTACATTCCGAACCTTCCATACCTCGTTCGACATCATATCGGTAACCAGCTTCATCACCTACGCCCACTCGGTCCTCCGAATCAGAACATCCACCATCCACGTATACCTCAGCGGGATAAACTTCTTTGTCAAACTCCTGTCCGGAGCACCCGCTCCATCCATCTCTCACCCCCACGTCAACATGCTAATCAAAGGCCTCCGGAAAACGGAACCTCAGCTTCCTCCGAAACAATTACCCCTGACGTCTGACCTCCTTGCCCATTGCATCCATACACTCCGTTCAGGATACCTGTCTCCCCACATCAATTTGACCCTCGAAGCCATGTTCCTCCTCGCATTCTTCGGTTTCTTACGATGCTCGGAATTCACAACCACCTCATCCATCTACGATCCTACTCGCCATGCAAGCCTGGGTGACATTTCCATCCACTCCTCAGATACCCTCCGATTCAACCTGAAACACAGCAAAACAGACCAGCTTCGGCCTCTCTCACCCCATTTTTCCTCTTCAGCTTAAATTGCTACCTAAGCCCCCGTTTGTCTCAGTTCTCAACCAGAACCACCTTTCCTCTCTCCCCCTTTCCAACGGGAAGCATGGTGGTCAAGTGGACAACACTGTGGCCTCACAGCAAGAAGGGGTCCTGGGTCCTGACTCTGGTCATCCCAGGCCTTTCTGTGCGGAGTTTGCATGTTCTCACCGTGCTCGCGTGGGTTTCCGCCGGGCACCCCGGTTTCCTCCCACCATCAAAGACATGCACACTAGAGTTATACACTTCCACCAAGTAACTGTCTTCTTTCTACCACAGGAACCAAAAGGGGGGACGATAAGCAAGCAGCACATCGAGACAAGCCCCCACCCTGAGTCTCGACCTCCTGAGTTCCTAGCCACTCCAACTACTCTATCACACCTTCATCCCTCTCCTCGACCCTTCAACCCTCTCCCCCTCCGACCTTAATAATCTCAATATCCAATAAACCAACTTTCCACACTCTATATTTGGCGTGGACCTTGTTAGTGAAACAAAGTGTTAAAATGTTGTCTCGTCTTGTAAACCCAACGTCATGTGTATCGTCACACCCCTAAGCAAGAAGAGGACAATGACTGAAGAGAAACACCAAACGTATTTACACCAGGGACTAACGAGCAGGGCGGGACCAACACAGGTGACGGACATGAGGCTAACGAGACCAGGCAGGCAGAGAGAGAGCAGGGGAAACAGAGAGACTGACATGCAGAGGGATTACTGGGGTAACAGACACAACACAGGTTACTGAACACCAAACACAGGCCATATCACAAGATGTAACAGACTAGAAATAAACTAACTAACTCAGACATGAGCAGACCAAACTAAAATAACGCAGACAAGGAACCTGAAGTAAACACCAAAATATGAACCAAGGCACAGGACTGGGAACAAAGACAAAGAACTAAAACGCAGGACCAAGAGCTAAGGTAAAAGACAAGACACAAACTACTAAGGAACGAGAGAAACCGGCAAATGGAAGGACACATGAAACAATGGCAAAACCCAGAAACCAACAGGGAAAAAATACAACTTCAAACAGAAGTAGTTTGAGTTTCTAGAGTTGTTTTATTTTAAAAACACTGTTGTAAGTCTACAGGAAGTGAGTGTTGATATTCAAAGATAAAAGACTTTGGGTGAAGTTTTACTTGTGAAACACAAACCTTTTACTGCTAATTAGAAAGTCTAGTAAATTCAAAGTTTACTAATGCATTGAGGCTCATCATCTGTAGACCTGTCGAGCCTCATAAGTAATGAGCAGCCTGGGATTTCCAAATGCATTCCAGAAGAAACTGGCAACCAGTGCAAAGACTGTTATGTTAAAAACATATTGAGGGGACCTGTGTGCGTGTATAATTATCACATTATCAATCAGCTTCCTGTGGCCAAATAGTTGCTGTGACATTAAGAGAGAACCCACATGAAGGCTGATAAGGAAATTACAAGATAAATAGGAAACTGCACAGGAGAGCTGTTTCAGAGCATAAGATGAAGAGACACTGAGGAAGACAGCAACAGTGACGGGCTCGTATGGACAACACACCAACTGGACATGCATCACACTGTTTGGTGTCCTGGTCTTCATGTTGCCACTTGTGACTGCTATGTCAGTTCAGATTATCAAAATGGCCTCTTTGTACCTCTGCATGTCGCCCTATGTTGTGATGATTCTCAAAGAAATGGACAGACCTATATTAAGGCTGGAATGTGTGAAATGTTCAGTCCCCCCCCTCCTTTGCAGGATTAACAAATTCTTTCTCCCCTCTGCACACCTGGCCGATCCGTGCGTGATTGTTAATTATATAATCTTATCTAAAACATAAAGCACACCCTGGTTAATTGTCTATTTTCCTCTAAATGGGACCATAATTTACTGAATGAACACCGTGCTGTATTAAAGAACACGTGGGACCATAAACTCATGAGGAAAATGTTTACTGAGGTAAGAAAATCAAGAGAGTTGTAGGTTCATTTTGTCACTGACTCCAATGCAGTAGAACATCTTTTTGAAACCAGTGGAGTCGCCCCATGTTGGTCATTATGTAGCCAGTCACGACACACCACCAAAATCACCACGACACCACAGCTCTCTTTTTTGGATCTTTCTTTTTTTGTCTGCAATGATACGACATGTGACAGGGACTGCATCAGTTCACACTCTTCTTGGACTACAGTCTCTTTCAGCTCCAAACGCAGACTGAAAGCACATCACAAGCTGACACAATTACAATGGTTGTATATGAGCACACACATCCTTAGAGACGTCATGAACAGTTTAACTTCGTTCTCTGTAAAAAAAAAAAAAAAGGAAAACTACGTTTCCCATAATGCCACAGGACGTGCAGCGCAACTCTAGTGGTGTGGCAGCACTTCGAAGAGATACAGTGGAAAATGTTGTTAAGCTAAGTTTGCAATAACTTCAAAAGTAGTCCTTATGAAGGAACTGCACAAAGGCAACTTCCAACAAAGATCTTGTAGAGGTGAGATGTATCACTCCACAGCTAAAACACACAAGGTGAAAAGAGTGAAAAGAGAAGCTGCAGCAATGTGCAGTATGACAAAATATGTTGTTTTTTGAAAATGAAACCATGTAAACCTGTTCTGGTAAAACCCCTAAATAAGATGTCGAATCTGAAAATGAGCATAATATTTTAAAGATATTTTTAAATATATTTAAGTTTAAAATTGTTAGAGATAATTTAAAGACGCATGTGTTTTCAGAGAAAGTCATGAATAATGTTCGGGCTAAAATAATCTGTAAAGAGTTCAGAGCTGATGAGAGGGGCTTCAGAGCCGCTAAAACCAAATTACAAACAACATTTGTTGTTAGGTTAACGTTTTGCATTGACTGGAATTGTGTGGATGAGGTTATTTTAGATTATTTTCCCTTCAGTCACGTCTTGGTTAAGTCTGCATTTTAATGAAAACGCTGTGGTCCACCCTCTGCTCTTTGAACTCTTACATTTTTTGTTTAACCATAGTGAAAACTACAAATTAAAGGCATGCATGCCAGATAAGACAAAACAACAATTTAAGATATTTTTACTTTGGTGTTGGTTTATTCAACTAAAGTCAAAAAAAAATATACTGGTGTAAAATAATTATACAACTATGAATTGTAGAGAATAATGAACTACAACTGTTTAAAAGCGGCAATGAGACTTTACTTACAGTGTTTGCTGAAATCTACTTCTTTTTCTTTTTTTTACTAATTTCTTTCTGCTCTGTTTTGAGTTCTGAAATGAACATGTGGATGGTTTGAGGAGAAATGGATGAAGCTGCAAGAGCAGTTTGAGTTTCTATGGTTAGATTTAAAAAACAAAACTGTAGCTTTTAAGTCTACAGGAAGTGGTGTTTGATATTCAAAAGATAAAAGACTTTGGGTGGAGTTTTAATCTTGAGACTATTAGACACAAACCTGTTTACCTGTTAATTTGAAAGTCTAGTAAATTCTGAGTTTACTAGTACACTGTGTACGGCATCTGTAGAATTGTAGAGCCATATAAGTAAGTAATGAGGAGACAGAGGCAACCAGCGCAAAAGAAACCAAATCTAGGGTATTAAAACACTCAACAGCAGAACACAATCCTGTTCCAGTAAGTAAGTGGTGCTACAGTACCTAAAATGTATCTAATGAAAATGTAATGGTTTTAGATGTTATAAAAAATCTTGAGGGAAACATGTCAGTATATTATATCACATTATCAATCAGCATCCTGTGGGCAAATATTGCCAAATAGTTGCTGTGACGTTAAGAGAGAAACCACATGAAGCCTGATAAGGAAATTAAAAGATAAAGAAGAAACTGCACAGGAGAGCTGTTTCAGAGTATAAGATGAAGAGACACTGAAGAAGATAGATGCAGTGACAGGTTCAGTATGGACAACACACCAACTGGACATGGATCACGTACTGGTGGTGTTCATGTTGCTCTGGAGCTCAGGTAGGACTTCAGTCTCTTTAACCCAACTGACTGCTGCTCACACAGCATGAGTTTGGACTGACTGGCCCTCTGGCAGATACACAAACTTCAGTTAAACCAATAGATTTAATTATAGTCAAGCAAGTTGCAGAAAATATAAGAAATTTGGTGAAGTGAGAAGACGATGAAGAAGAAGAAATCTCGGCTTGTTATTAACGTGCACTGACTGCAGACTGATCACATTAAACAGCCATTACTTGTTTTTGACATGTCTGTTGTGAGAAAACATTTTAAAGGTCTAAAGAGAAATATGGACTCCTCCAGAGCAACTTCCTGTGTTAAATGTTAAGCATACTTCTCATGTTTTACAGTCTGTTAAGCCTTTCTTTACAGTATGCATTTAAGGCAGGCTGGGAAAGTGAGCTTGGATCTCAGACAGTAGTGATAAAACACACTATGTGCACATGAGACAACCACTGGCATGCAAACTGGTCAGGGGTAAAAAAAGAAAAAAAAAAGCTGAAGGAAAGGCAAGCAGATTAACACACTGAGACGGTGTCAGATAGGTCTGTTTAAGCTTACATGCAATCTTGTACTGCAACTGGAGAAAGATAAAAACACGCAAGGGCGTCACTTTGTGTTGAAAAGCAGTTTGGACCTACGGACTCAGATTAGGGATGTGATGATACACTGAGCTCATGAGAGGAGATGATACACAATATTGGTGTCACGAGAATAAGACTAGAAGATATTTTAACAATTAATGTTGAAATATATGAGTTGAGGAGGACCAGGCATTAAACATTTCATTCTGGTTTCTGCACCAATTTCTTTTCCTGCAATAATTCATGTTGGAAATGTTTTTATTTATGTAAAAGGGAAACAATATTAAGGTGGCAGGTGACAATTGAAATTCTAATATAAGAGAACAGAAAACTTGGCCAAAAAAGAAAATGTGTCAAGAAGTTGTTAAAGTTACTGACTGCTGTGTGCATGTTTTGGGGTCATTTTATAATTAGTAGCTTATTTGTTTTAGCTCAAGTTAAATAAATAAATAAGTGCAGATTAACTTTTCTCAAAGCATTTTCATTTGTTATTTAAAGTTTCTGGTTGCAAGCTATCAAACTTTTCAGAAAGTGGTGGGGACCCCGGGCGTAAACAACACAGATGCCGACACATTTTTAACCTGTTGAGTTTAGCCTAACTTACATGTAGCTACTGTGCTGCCTCTGGTCTCCATGATTGAACAATTAGCTTAGCTGATATTATTGGTTAATAACAGCGGGACAAATTATAACATTGGCAACATTACAGTATCTGACAGAACAGTTAATATTGTGAGCTAGCTTACTTCCTCAGGCTTGCTTTGTGACGGACAGCTCACTCTTACTGGTTAAGATTTCAAATACAAAATGAAACAACTAATAAAATGTGATGCATCATTATAGATTCAACTGAAAAGGAACTGATTATAATAAAATCTTAATTAAAATTAATATTAAATAAAATATTGCTTGTCTTATTTTGTCTGTTATAATAATAACAGACGTTTATAATAATATCTCGACTCTACAGGTAAAACTTGACTTGTAATGGAATATTTGCAGTGGTGTTTTTTAAGATTCTGAATACTTCTTCCATACTGAGGTGTTGCTGCACATTCCCTTCCTCTTCTAACTCTCTGCTGAAAGTGAATATGTTTTGGGTCAGACCGAAGTTCTCCTGCAACTTTTCTGCCTAACTTGTCCAGAGCAGGACAACACATAATGATTTTTTACTTTTTCATGATTCTCCCCAGGTCTCCACGGACAGGAAGATGAAACTTTAAAAGGTAAACAGAAAATAGACATAAATTATGATTCAGAAAATACATTATTTTACTAATGAGACTCTTACCTGTGTTCAGAGATTGATGATATCCGTTTGATGGGAGGATCCAGCCGCTGTTCTGGTTTGCTGCAGGTGAAGCACCAGCGAGATTGGAGAGAAGTGGATGACCGTGGCTGGGACCTGAAGTTAGCAGATGAAGTTTGTAGACATCTGGACTGTGGTTCTGTCGTTCAGGCTTCCTCAAGATCAGAGAACCCTTCATGGAGAATCCCATCTTCCTGTCTTAATTCTAAATCTAAAATGAGGAAATGTTTGACAAAAAGGTCCACAATTCCTACCACGAGTTTGGAGATCATCTGCTCAGGTAACCAAAAACCACAAATTCCCAGCAAGCTCAGAGAACGATATGATTCCAATAAACAGCTAACTGGATTTGGTGTTACACACATCCATGATTTTTGTTTATTATGTAATTTTTGGTACCACAATATATTTTTAACATCTCTTGTTCATCTCTTTGCTGATACTGGGTGGCAGTACTGGCAGTTGTGGAAATTGTATATTGCCGGTGAGGGATTGAGCAAATAATTGAGTTACACCGAACCTTTGTCTTTGAAGAATTTATTAATACAAGAGAATAACAGAGAAGTACAACAACAGAAAATCAGCTGGTTCAGAAACCTGCCTCCTACAGCAGCTTCAGGCACAGAGAAAAGTGAACCATAATCATTTAGACACTTCAGGTTTCTATGTTTAGGGGAACAGAGATCCTCTCCCACCTTTGAATGAACATTGAAGGAGAGGAGGAGGACCTAAAACCTACATACAGTATGTGGACATACTAATATAAAGAGTTTATTAATAAGCACTGGTTGAGGATAGGAACAATATAAACTGAGGAGACGATACCAATAACAATAGAGGTAATAATAGCGGTACACACGTAAGATTAGACGTCAGGAAAAACAATTTTCTGCCATTACACCACCAAAAAAAACAAAAAATGATTCCCCAGGAAAGATCTAATCTAGTTTAGTCACATCAGTTTTTACTCTGGTCTGAGGTTCTTGCATCGCTGAAAGGCTGTAGCTGTACACTGTATGGCCAAGAAAACCATTTGTGACAAAACCTGCAGTAGGAAAGAAAATCTTATCGTCTCGTCCTTTCACAGGCGTAGTCAGAGGTTTCCACTGGACTCAAGTAAATAGCCATTATGATAACAAAGTTCTAAATGGTAAATAAGGGGGCTTGTTACTGGAGGCTTTCGGTTTCAAACCTTCCATACTGATATCACAGAGGCCACTATAGGGGATTGTGGCTGAACTGGCATACTGACATGTTTCTCCATTAAAGGATCATTATGGAGTTTCCAGCGGCCACTAGTGGTGCGGTTTTGCGAGCAGAATCCGAAATACAACCATTTTCATACAGAAATCCTGCAATAAACGCAGGAACAGCAGCAGCATGCAGGCTGTGGCTTTTCACTCAGACATGTTCAGGCTCTGTTACTTCAACGTTCCCGTCTCAGAGGCGGATCAACACCGGCGCCGTTACTTCATTCAGCGCAGCGAGACAGCCGCATATCGGCACAGTACTGCCAAAAAAAGGCAAAGTGAGAGTGGCTACAGACAGACAGAGCTGGGAACTCAGGGAAACTCCCACTGCAACGTTACAGTAATAGTTTTATCAGCTGCAGGTTGAACTAATCCAGGCTCGTTACACGATCACGGTACATTTACTGCATGAACGTTACAAAGCAAACAGCGGCGGGTCCGAGCTAATGTAGCGTTAGCTAGCTGCTCGTGGCTGCGTCACTATGGGATGGTAAACAAATCGCTCCACATTAGCTTTTTACCGTTACATCATTTCTTTCGTCCAAAGTCGATCCGATTCACATTTGGCCCGACGAGCTTCAGCAGATAAAACTATTTTTTGTTTTTTATCCTTATGTGGAGTTTGTGTTGGAGTCTGTGTTGTGCTGGGAGCAGGTCTTTCTTAGTGTTAGCAGGCTCCATGTCAGAAGTTACAGTGTCGTCGCTGCTGAGTGCAAAGTCAGTAGACACAGCGAGAGGCTCAGGAGCGCGTGCACGTGTCAGTCACTGGATTTCGCGGAAAATCCGACCCGGAGCCTTCGAATAGAAATATTTGCCGTCAGAGTTAATAGCCAAACCCGGCAGGTGGATTATCTTAATGTCAGATTAAAACCCCTTCACACGCAGGCAATAAAAAAAGGATTCATTTTAGTAGAAAAACTACATACAGCCCCTTTAAAAGTGATCTTCATGTGGAAAAGAACTTGCTGATGATTTTGTTTGAAGAAAATATTCATCACAGGATTTCAGTGAATACATTGCATATTTTGTGTGGTGTCCTGGTCTGGTAACATTAGCCAGTCTTCATCTTGCTCCTGGACATAACTTTGTTTACGTTTGTGACTGTTATGTCAATTCTGATGATCAAAATGGCCTCTTTGTACCTTTGCATGTTGCCCTATGTTGTGATGTCTCTCCAGGAAATGGTCAAATGTATCTTAAGGCTGGTATGTTTGAAATATACACTGTTGCTCAGCCACTAAAGGAACTCATATCTGTTCCAAATGGCAATTTGAAGATGGGGTGAAAAGCTGGGACATAATAAATCTTACCAATTTTTAAGTATGTAAGTACAGGATATCAGATCTCCCCCTCTTCCTCCCCTCTGTACATTTGGCCAGTCTATGTGTGATTGTTAGTTACAATCTCTAAGTTACAACAATTTTGTAACTTTAACAAGTTACAAAAATTGCCAGATGTATTCCCCCAAATTCCCTTCTAGTTGGACAAAGGAACAGAGCTCAAAAACATGCACAGACAAACAAGGACTGACCAGCATTATGACTAACATACACTGCAGGACCACTTCATTATAATGTAATGTTTTATAGTGCCATGCCCTATAAAGTCTATTTTCAACTTCAAACTCTCTGTCTGCATGTCTTTCTGTCTCTCCCTCTCTTCCTCTTCAGAGTCTGTCAGGCTGGTTAATGGGACTAGTCTGTGTTCAGGCAGACTGGAGGTGAAGTCTAACCAGTCTTGGTCCTCAGTGTGTGAAGATGACTTTAACCAGCAGGATGCAGAGGTGGTCTGTAGGGAGCTTGGCTGTGGGGCTCCTTCAGTCCTCCAGGGGACGCTCTATGGAGGAGTGGAGGTGCCAACGTGGACCAAAGAGGTCCAGTGTAAAGGCAATGAGTCTGCTCTCCTGGATTGTCAGATTGACAGCTCAGGCTCAGCTACAGACACCTGCTCATCTGGCAAAGCTGTTGAACTCACCTGCTCAGGTAGGAGAGGAGCTGCAGCTTTGTTATGGCTTGATTTTATATTTTCACTTAATCTATTTTTAATAATTACTCTTGTCTGCTCAGAGCCCGATAATGTACTGGTTGGTGGGAGGATCCAGTCGCTGTGCTGGTGAACTGGAAGTGATACAACAGGGACGATGGAGAAAAGTGCTTGACCAAACATCTGATTGGAATCTAAAGGCAGCAGATGTTGTGTGTAAACTATTGGACTGTGGCTCTGCTGTTTCGACAGGGCGGAGAACAATTGACCGGTACAGATCAATATGGCAGATCAGATCAACTTGTCTTCAGTCCGAGTCTGCACTTAGAGAATGTGTATTTACCAAGTATCACACTTCACGTTTCAACCTGGAGATCAAATGCTCAGGTAACTCCAAAAAATACATCAACTATAACGTTACTATTTTCAGTCTTTTGATCTTTTCAATTTTGTCCAAAGGAACGTACAAATGAGATACTATCCAAGCCACAATAGACCAAGGTGAAGGCATCAAGAATCAGTTCTGTTAACAACAGCAGCACCAACAGGGAGTCAGTGTACAGTAGTGAAATGTTTTGGACCATCTGCAGAGGTTTTACTGTGCACGCAAGCTGTTGTGTACGGCCCAGCAAATGACACAGGGCCCTGTCTGATTCTTAAGTCAAAGTTTATGATTTTGAAGACAGTATGAAGAGGGACTGTACTTCTGAGCAGGAGAAGAGAAAAAAAACAGAGTGACTTTCAGGAACAGCAATCAGTTAAACTTGTGCTCTCTCCTCCTCCCCTCCTCTCCAAATCTGATGTCAGCAAGTAACAATAAGTGTAGATGAGACTGATGCAGCTGATAATCTTAATACCTAGTTAGTATTGTTATTGTCAGGCTTATTACAGAGACAGAGAGTTTTAAAGGAGGGAGGATTGTAGTGAGAGCACAGTGGTGTCAAGTGTGACTAAGCAGCAATGACAAATTGTTTCACAATTGTTTCAAGTCTCACTAATCAGGTAGGAGGGGCCCATAGCATAATTTTGCGTAGGGCCCCAGGGGGGTCAGGACCTGCTCTGGTCATGAGGACATTATTGTAGTTAAGGTGTGAGATGACCTGTACAAGGAGTTGAGAGGCATAGTCTGTCACATAAAACCTGATATTTATGATGTTAAACACTGCAACGATTCTAACGTTGAGCTGAACAGAAGCCTGGCTGGGATCCCCAATGCTTCAATCTTATGAGTTCAGTTTAGATGAATATGGTAATTAATTTTGAGATATCAGTGAGGCAGGTCAAAACCTGTGTCAAGACAGTGGGCTTGTGTGGCGGGAAGGACAGGCATAGCTGGGTATCATCAGCATAGCAGTGGTAAGAAAAAACACGTGACACATTTTATGATCGAGTCTGGATGTGTTCACACTCAGGTTTTGTATTCACAGATTCTTCTGTCTCATGTACTTCTGTCAGTATATAGCAACTGTTTCAGAATTTATAGCAGGGAGTTATTTTCATAGACGTTACCTAAACTGCCCAACAGGGAATCCACATCCAAAGAGTTTTGTAGATAGAAGAGAGATTATGCATGAAACATCTCTTTGTTTTTCTTCTAAATTCTAATTCTATCTACTGTCTCCAGGATCCGTCAGGCTGGTTAATGGGACTAGTCTGTGTTCAGGCAGACTGGAGCTGAAGTCTAACCAGTCGTGGTCCTCAGTGTGTGAAGATGACTTTGACCAGCAGGATGCAGAGGTGGTCTGCAGGGAGCTTGGCTGTGGGGCTCCTTCAGTCCTCCAGGGGGCGCTGTATAAAGAAGCAGGGCCCCCAATGTGGTCAAAAGAGTTCCAGTGTGGAGGCCATGAGTCTGCTCTCCGGGACTGTGGAAGCTCAGGCTCAGCTAGAGACACCTGCTCATCTGGCAAATCTGTTGAACTCACCTGCTCAGGTAGGAGAGGAGCTGCTGCTTAGATTTGGTGGAATCTCTGTTGTAATGCAAGTTACTTTACTTCTTTATCTAATTACTCTCTTGTATCTGTTCAGAGCCTGATGACGTCCGGTTGGTTGGAGGAGCCAGCCGCTGTGTTGGAAGACTTGAGATGAAACACAAAGGAGAGTGGAGACCAGTGGCTGTTTACTTCTCTAACTGGGACCTGATGTCAGCAGCTGTAGTGTGCAGGCAGCTGGACTGTGGCTCTGCAATTTCACGAGAAAGAAGAGATGATTTGCACAGACAAGAAGCATGGATGATTTTATCTTCCTGTGGTTCGTCCGTGTCTGCAATCAGAGAATGTGCAGTATTATCGCCTGATTTTTCTGCTTATCATCTGGAAGTCGTCTGCTCAGGTAAAACTATCAATGAGAACCACAACAGGAATCCCTGAAATCTCTTTCCTGTCTGTACATTTGACTAAAGTTACTTTGGCAAAATTTTGAGGAAAGAGAAAATGTAATTCGGATCATTTACGAATTACATAATTACCAAGCTCATGTTGTCATGATGAGGTAGCACTGAAAAATGATTTGCTGTTAAGATTAGAGGTATGAACCAACGCTAAGCACATTCAGATTGTAAACAGCCCTGTATTTAAACAATGCAGAGAGCTGGGTTGTGTTTTATCACACATGGTGAAGTCTGTCTTAAAGCAGCTCCATCAACCCTGAGCGGTGACATCATTAACTTTCTCAATGACCGTTTCTTATAATAATAGTATGTTCACATACAACGTGAATTTAATCTTTGCAACGCTTTCCTCCGCAGGAGTTTTATCGCTGGACAACTACCAACGAACAACGCGATAACGTGAATAAACACAACCTGCGATTACTCCAGCTGTATGAACCCAAAGGAAACATTTTGCTGTGATTTAATAGCAATAAATGGATCAAACTGAGGAAGAAATAACCACAACATGATGCTGATTTGTTAAACATATGAATTCATGCTTTGTCAGGTCTGTCAGCAAGAAAGCAGGACAATGACTTTTAAATTTTAAATAAAGTTTTCTGAATGGAGTTTTAATCAATCAGGGCTCTGCTATGCTAACTTGTTCACAGAAAAGTACAACAATAGCTGGAATGAAGTTATGGACACAGACATCACTAATCACACGGTTCCTCGCTTTCTTTTCTCCAAGTAATGTCCAGTTTAGTCTGTTTTTATATAAATATGAGTCCAACAGAGCTCTGGGTGCCAACCAGCGATGACAACAACAGTGGAACCGGTAATGCACAGAAGCTGCTGAGAAGTTTGAGTGAATATAAATCAATGTTGTCATCCAAAAAACTAAAGTAAAGAGCTAATTTAATAAAAGCAGTTAACCCACAGGTAAACGGTTTGTTGTCAGAGCAGAATTCAGACCGACTATGGCTGTTTATTTGTTCAAAAGATGCAGCTGAATAAGATATAAAAGACTCCATTTCCCATTTCTCCTGCTAATCAACACGTCTTGTCATCTTACTGTGTTCAGTGTTCACTTTGACACAACAAATAAAGATGGAAGAATTTTACATTCTAAATACGCAGACCAAATTTTTCCATCTCCCACCGTGTTCACAGATATTCTGGCTCATCCAAACATCTCCTTCTCTAACTACACTGACGGGGATTCTGATGCCAAGCACCAGGGGCTTCAGGTGTTCACGGGCTCCACCTTCACCATCAGCTGCTCCATCCTGCCACAGTATCCAGGAGGCTCCTTCCAGCTTATCCTCACCACCTCCGACACAACACAGAACTACACCCTGCCAGCTGTCAATCACTCTGCCCATTTCCTGTTCTCTGCTGCAGACCACACCCACCAAGGGAACTACAGCTGTGTTTATCACATCTATGTTTTCTCCCACAACTTCTCTTCTGAGAGCCAGCCACTCCATCTCACTGTCTCAGGTAACTTCATAGACAATCTGAGCCCAACAGGGAAATGTGACACTGACAACTCACGCAGGTTTGAAAGTATCATTTATCTGAATCACATAAAAAGTCGTGATGTTCCAACTGACAGCATGTTCTGTCGTCATGTTTCCTCGTGAACCTAATGAATAAATGCATGAATAGATAAGGGACATGCAAACAGTGTCCACGTGTGAAGTTCATATAAAGGTAGTTCTCAGCAGGCCAATACAACACAATTTAGTGTTGGTTTATAGAATTAGATTATGTTTATTTGAGCACGTGGCAATCTGAATAAGCCAGGTAATACTATTATTTGACTGCATTAAAACCCTTCGGGTTAATGAGATAAGTTCCCATCCATCCAGAAAAAAGATTTGACACATGCCTTTGGTGTGAGAGACCCGGGTTCGAATCCACTGTGAGACAACAATGTGTCCCAGAGCAAGACACTTAAAGACGTGCAACCTCTGACACAAATAGCAGTTGTAAGTAACTTTGGATAAAAGCGTCAGCTAAATGATAGGTGTACATTTCTATTTTAAATATTCTTGGTCCCACAGCCACTATTCTGCCTTATATGTGAAGGCATCGGGTCGGATTTTCTTCATGCAGCTAACGAAATGAGTCTGCTAACACCAAAAAATGACTTTCTGTCATCTCAAACCAATCTGCCCATTCTCCTCTGACCTCTGACATCAAACAACAGCTGCCCACTGGATATTTTCTCTCTTTTGGACCATTCTCTGTAAACTCAAGAGTGTGTGAAAATTCCAGTAGATCAGCACTTTCTGAAATACTCAGACCAGCTCGTCTGACACCAACAACCATGTTCGAAGTCACTTAAATCCCCTTTCTTCCCCATTCTGATGCTCGGTTTGAACTGGAAGTTGTCTTGACCACGTCTACATGCCTAAATGCATTAAGTTGCTGCCATGTGATTGGCTGATTAGCTATTTGTGTTAACAAGGGATTGAACAGGTGTACCTAATAAAGTGGTCGGTGAGTGTCCATACTAAGCATACAGTTAAAAACATAAAAGCTGAAAAACCTCAAAAGGAAACTGCTGCACACTTGTTCATGTATGAACTGACATAATGATTGTGAATCTGTTTCAGGTTCTTTAACAGGTCTGATCATCAGACTGGTTGTGCTGATTGTGGTCTTCAGTGCTGGCCTGTTTTTCTACTGCAAGGTACTTTACACATCAATCTTCAGTATTCAATGTACTTAGGATCACAGTTTGGTATGTGTTTGGCGCAGCGAGAAAACAGAAACAAAACTTTTGAGCTACCATGTATCTAAATTAAACTATTAGTTCAAAACATCTGTGGGAAATGCAGTTTTTCACTGGAGATAACGGCAACAGAAAAGTAGAAGCGATTAGAAATAACATGTGAAAGAAAACAGATTATAATGTGAAAATGAGAAACTGAGAGCAGCAGAGTGGTGAGTATCACTTAACTGCATTGTTATAATATAATTTGTCCTCTGGAAATGTGCGTTATACTGAATTTACCTTTTGCAGCATTAGAGTACAGGTAGTTTTAACCTACCTGTATTTTTATTGGCTAGAATTTATGGAACTGACCAGTCAGTCATATTTTGAATTTACAATCCACAAGATCCAAATACGGAAGCGCATTGAATTCACCAATGAAAAGAAAATTGGGAGCCTTATCTCATAATTATGAGATCAGGATGTAGTAATTATGAGAAAAAATGTCATAATTACAAGAAAAGATGTCATAATTATGAGAAAAAATGTCATAATTACGAGATAAGATGTCATAATTATGAGATAAGATGTCATAATTACGAGATAATGGTAAAGTTGGAAATAGCCTATATTTACAGATTCTAGCTTCCGGGATCAATAACTCGTAAGCAAAACGTGCTTAAAACATAAACGACGCCTCTTTATTATCGTAGTTAAGAACACAACAAGCTCCAAGAACATTTTCACATAAATGAGTCGTCCTAGGAGCGGCACAAATAACATTGGTCTCTACGTGCAGCCGGCTGTGAGACGAGTGCGCAGGGACCGTCTACAAAGTGCAACGCCGAAAACACATTCTGCAGAGATATTCAATAACTTCACACTTAAACAATGTAGTGCCCCCAAAATCACCTTACACATTAATGATATACTGCTGGTTATACTGCAACACTTAGTTTGGGGGAAGAAAGACTTTTTGCATACCTAATATTCGGTAGGCCTATTTTTAATATTCAATAACTACACTGTTAAAGGCTGTAGTGTCTCTCCAATATCACCTCACATGTCAGTGATGTCCTGCTTATGATACTACAACACTTGTACAACACAAGTATCAGTAGAGACGAACTAAAAATAGCATCACAAAATTCACACATAAATACAGACAGAAAAGGTCGTAGTGGCACAGACTGACAACGAATAATGGTACAGAAAATTACAGTAATGTTAATAATATTTAATAACAACAGGACTAGTAATAATAATTGGAGCAAAGTGTGTTGAGCAGGAACATGGTAGCAGCAGGCGACCACAGATCCAGACTCCACTTCACAACCCTCACCGCTAGATGCTACTAAAACCTACACACTCAACCTTTAAAGACATAAAGCCATTTTCTGCGATGTCTCTGTAGGCCACCAGAAGGCAAATGCCAAGACGAGAGGACAACATTGAGCTGGATCACTTTGGTGGTGCAGAAGACCGACCGGTCAAAGAGGCAGGAGACCAGGATCCCCACGGTGCACATCCAGATGGACTGCTCAGCTCTCACACTACAGAGCAGCGATCTTCTGAATTAACTGTTTAATGTGTCAACGTCCAGATGTGGGATAAGACTCAGTACTGGGATCAAAGGGGAAAGATATCTGGCTAAATATATCATAAATCAGAGCCATAATTGCATTATATAATCTGCTGAGCCAGACTCCTGCGTTTTCAGAGGAAATAATGAATAATTTTAGGGCTAAAATAATCTGTATACAGTCAGGAGTCGATGAGAGAGGCATGAGAGGCTGAACAGTTAAACTATGAGCTTTTGTATCACAATAAATGAAGCTTGCATTGACTTGTGTGGATGATGTTCCTGTTATTGTAGTGTGTCCTTCTGCTGCAGCAGTTTCACTAAGCTGTTATTTAGTGAGCGGTGAATGCTGGTTAGTACAGTTTCTGAATTTGAACTGGATTAATTCTTTCTTTCTGTCCTCTGCTCTTTGAACTCTCACATTTTCATACAACCAGTGAAAACTACAAATTAAAGCACCTGCATGACAGATTGTCAAAAAACAACAATTTATGATATTTTTAGTCACAGTGTTGTCCATTTATTCAACTACATTTATATTATATTATTCAGTTCCTGTGTAACCGGGGGTAAAAGCTCTCTGTTAAAACAGGCCGAAACATCACGTAGGTTTTTGGTTGTCAGGCCCAGGATCTCTTTAGATGATCAAGATTTGGTAAAACGAGTAAATTATTAAAAGCTAGGCTCTTTAACTGAGGAGAGAGAGCAGTTACAAAACAGTGTTGTTTAAAAATGGAGTGAACACAAACCAGGAAGTATAAAAAAAAGAATAACTATGTATTCTTAAAAACTTAAGAAACCTCAGCTAAAAGCATGCGAGATCAGTTAGTAAATCTGTCTTTGTATGATTTTCTAGTTAACAAACTGTTTCATACTAGCAATAACAAGACATGAAACATGCTGATTCATACTGTTTTATTGGATAATTCCAAGTGACTGAAAGCATCTTTACCTTTAATTAAAATGTCATGTCAGATGATCAGTTGTGCTGAGTTTAGTTCTGTTTCAGTCTCTCTAATAGTGTTGATCATGAGACTTGTTGTCCTCCTGCTGGGTATGATGTGATTTACTACTGCCCTCTGCTTCAACTCTAAGGTACTGTACATGTATTTATTCAGGGGAGGAATGGGTTCAGTTAAGAATTTAGCATGATTCGTTTGATTAAAATAAATCAGTTATTTTCATGTGTTTCAAGGTCAGTAAAAGCCAGAGGCTGGTATGAGAGAAGAACACTGTGATTAATGAGTATGTTCTTAGAGGTTTCAGTCCTGAAGGCTGGCTATGTGAAGAGGCTGGAGCCCAGAGGAAAGACGTTAGTTACAGTGACTGAGGTGTGGTGATGCTGTGTATCTGAGTATTAGTAAAACCACAATAAATCTAAATGTTATGAAGCAAACAGTGGGAGGTAGGATCTAATGTAGCGTTAGCTGGCGGCTCGTGGTTGCATTACTATAGGATAGCAAACAAATTGCTGCATATTTGCAAAGTGGTTCCAGGTGAGGTGCCAGAGTGAGAACGGTTCACAAAGACCCTTGATGACAAAACAAGGAAGAGGAGGGTTTGACCCTGCCCGGAGGAAGCCCAGGGCCCTCGTCTGAATCCTGGCCCAGAGGGAGGGCTCGTCGGCAAATGCCTGGTGGCCGGGTTTGCCACGGAGCCCGGCCGGGCACAGGCTCTCTCCATCTTTTGGACCCACTATCCATCGGAAGATCCGCAGGGGTTGGGTGAGCTGCCACATGGGTGGCAGTGAAGGTCAGGGGCCTCAACGGACCAGACCCGGGTGGCAGAGGCTGGCTCTGGGGACGTGGAGCCAGAATTTGTGCAGGAGATGGAGTGCTACCAATTAGATCTGGTGGGACTGACCACCACGCACAGTCTTGGTTCTGGAACCGTACTCCTTGATAGGGGATGGACACTATTCTTCGCTGCAGTTGCTCAAGGTGTGAGGCGCCAGGCGGGTGTGGTGATACTCAAGTCCCCGGCTGAGCGCAGCTACATTGGAGTTTACTCCGGTGAACGAGAGGGTTGCCTCCCTATGCCTTTGGGTAGTGGGGGGGGGGACTCTGACTGTTGTTTGTGCATATGCACCAAACAGCAGTTTAGAGTATTCAGCCTTCTTGGAGCCCCGGAATGGAGTTCTGTATGGTTCTCCAATAGGGGACTCCATTGGGAGTAAATGTAAATGCTCTGTATTTGTGTAGCGCCTTTCTAGTCTTTTCGACCACTCAAAGCGCTTTTACACTACTTCTGCATTCACACACACATTCACTCACTGAGCCTAAGTGCAGAAACTAACATTCACACACATTTATACACTGGCGGGGCTGTCTTTGATGACACGTCTCTTTAACATTGCGTGGAAGTTGGGTACACTGCCCAAGGAGTGGCAGACCCACGGACAATGGAGACTGAACCGCTGACCTTCCGATTCACGGCCAACCCGCTCTACTTCCTGAGCACCAGGCGTCCTCTGCTGTTACTGTTTTATTGCCAATAATATTCATCATCTCTCTCAGAAAGGTAATGGCACATTTCTGTCCACCTAACAAAGCCATGACAGAGCGCTGGAGAACACTACATGAAATAACAATCCAACTACATATTTTTTTCTACCAGTGCAGTAAAAGTTTAGCTGTCTGATCTGAGCTTCTAGCTGTAAGCTACCATTTTATTACCATTTAGTGATCAGCTGATTGTCTCAGGAACAAAGCCAAAACAGAGCACTGGAGAGAGAGTAACTACACGAAATAAATCCAGGCTGAAAAAGAAGTAGGTAACATGAAATCAATGCAACTACATATTTCACACCACTGACAGGGGAAAAACCTCACATCTCTCGGTGATTATGGCCAGCTTTACGCTAAAGCTATCAAACAACAGCTTTCATTTGCATCGCTAAAGTCTGACAAACTTAAGTTAATTACCTGTCCAGCAGAAAACAGGCAACTTCAGAACCGCTTTGAAATCATCTGCCCCACATTATAGCCTTCCATCTCAGCCGACTTCTCTGGTTAAAAATACCTTAGAAGTTTATTCTAAGGTATTAAAAACACAACGGTTCAATATGTAACGTCTTTATACACAACTGAAAACATAGTGATGGATCTTAAATTGCATTTCTATCAATATATCCTCAGAAATATTACACACTGAACCTTTAATATAACAAACTATTGTAAATTAAATATCCTTTAATGGAATAATGTAGTACTGTAGTAACCTTCAATGATATTAGTTTCTCAAATAGATTACTTGGTATCAAAATGACTTATGAACTATACTTTCACAAACCACTTGTGTAATTGGCAGAGGGTAAAGAAGTACTCAGACCTTTTTACCACATTGTGAAAAGAACTGCATTCCAAGTGTCACTTAATAAGACAGGTATAATAAAAAATGCACTTAACATTTACTTAAAGTTTCTTCAAGGTGTAGCTCTACTACTTAATATACCACTGGGTAGTCAAATCCATGATAATGCATTCTTTTTTGTTTGTTGATTATATGCTTTGTGTGTATTATCTGAATTGCCAAAGTAACCAGTAGCTGTAATATAAATGCAGTAATATGTTGTAATTATAATTACAGCTTTTGAAATACAAGGGATGGACTTAATCCCCCTTAGAAGTGGAATAAAAATACATAGCTATGTAAAATGGATATTTTCAAGCACAGGTTAATTTCCCCATACTGTAAATAAGATTTATATTTGAGCGAATGAAACTGGTTACTTTTCGCCACCTTAATGGTAATCGGAAACCATGAAGGTTTCCAATTACCATGAATATGATACATCAATATAGATTCAACTGAAAGTGATAAAAAAAAGTCAGAATCAAATGTTAATTAAAATTACTTTAAAATGTTGCTTATATGTTAATGTATCTGCTTACATCTGAGTGTTTTTGCAGTATTGTTCTTTGAGGATCTGAGTATTTCTTTCACATTGTGATGTTTCTGCACATTCCTTTCCTCTCTTTAACTCTATCCTGAAAGTGAATATACAGTAGTTTGGGTCAGACTGAAGTTTCAACCATAAGTTTGTTAACCTCGATCTGTTTCAATTAATGTTTATATCATTACTCCATGGAAAACTGGGAAGGGGTGCTTCTCCTGCAACTTTTTTGCTTAACTTGTCCAGCGTAGGACAAATCATAAAGACACAATTATTTTTTTAATTCTTATGATTCTCCCCAGGTCTCCAGAGAGAGGAAGATGATTCTTTAAAAGGTAAACAGAGAAATTTGAAATAAATTACGATTTACACAAGACATTATCTTACTAATTTAACTCTTACCTGTGTTCAGAGATTGATGATATCCGCTTGGTGGAAGGATCCAGCCGTTGTTCTGGTTTGCTGCAGGTGAAGAGTCAGGGAGTTTGGAGTGAAGTGGATGACCATGGCTGGGACCTGAAGTTGGCAGATGAAGTCTGTAAACATCTAGACTGTGGTTCGGACTTCCTCAAGTTTACCTAAATTTTCATCTTCATGGCGCGTCCCACCTTCCTGTCTCAATTCTAAATCTACACTGTGGAAATGTTTGAGAAAAAGGTCCATTATTGTTTATACCAGTTTGGAGATCATCTGCTCAGGTAATGCCGCCCATCCCTAACCAAAGAACAAAGACACAAATCCCCAGCAAGCTCTGGACAATCAAAATAGTTTGTACCTTTGCATCTTGCCTTATGTACACCTGGCCAATCCATGCGTGACTGTAGAAATAGTCCAATGTATCCTCCCAAAAATAGGAGGGATATATCTCACACACTGATCAAGCACTTTGTATGAGGTATACTGTGACATCTTTAAAGTTGACGGACAGATGTCAAAGGATGAGGGACAAGTCTCAAAAATCGGGAAAACTGCATTAACAGGAACAGTGCTCTAAAAACATGCACAGACAAAGAAGGACTGACTGGAATTACGATTGGCATACACTGTAGGACCACTTAATTTTATTGTAGTGTGATATTTTATCATACCTTATAAACTGCATTTTCAACTTCAAACTCTCTGTCCGCATGTCTTTCTGTGTGTCTCCCTCTCTTCCTCTCCAGAGTCTGTCAGGCTGGTTAATAGGACTAGTCTGTGTTCAGGCAGACTGGAGGTGAAGTCTAACCAGTCGTGGTCCTCAGTGTGTGAAGATGACTCTGACCAGCAGGATGCAGAGGTGGTCTGTAGGGAGCTTGGCTGTGGGGCTCCTTCAGTCCTCCAGGGGACTGTGTATAGACAAATGGAGGTGCCAATGTGGACTAAAGAGTTCCAGTGTAAAGGCAAAGAGTCTGCTCTCCTGGACTGTCAGATTGACAGCTCAGGCTCAGCTACAGACACCTGCTCATCTGGCAAAGCTGTTGAACTCACCTGCTCAGGTAGAAGAGGAGCTGCAGCTTTGTTTTGGTTTGATTTTCTATTTTAATAAATGTGACGTCATCCATTTTTAATAATTACTCTCGTCTGCCCAGAGCCCGATAATGTCCGGTTGGTGGGAGGATCCAGTCGCTGTGCTGGTGAACTGGAAGTGAAACAACAGGGACGGTGGATCTGCTGTTTCGACCAGGTGGAGAACGGGTCACTTTTACGGATATATATGGCAAATCAGATCAACTTGTCTTCAGTCCAAGTCTACAATTAGGGAATGTGTATTTACAAAATTTTCCACTTCACTTTTGAACCTGGAGATCAAGTGCTCAGGTAACTATAACTTCAATTAGTCTTTCCTTTATTTGCTTGGAAGTTTTGTGAAAAGAAACATAAAAATAACTATCTAACCTAAAGTAGATCAAGGAGAAGTCATTAAGAATAAGTTCTGTTAAGCCCAGTTTTACATTCCACCTGTGTGCCACATTGTTGCAGGCCCATGCAGCAAGGCATACATGCATAGAAAAGGCCTATTTCTCTCAAATACATATTGTTCACAAATCTGTGTTAGTGAGCACTTTTCCTTTGCCGAGATAATCCATCCACCTCACAGGTGTGGCATATCAAGATGGTGATCAGAAAGCATGGGCATTGCACAGGTGTACCTTAGACTGGCCACAATAAAAGGCCACTCAACAATGTGTGGTATATTGAAATCTTTATAAAGTAAGGATGAAAAACCAAAACTGTCTTTGAGTAAGTTTATTTCACATTTGCAAATGGGCTTGTGGGTCTATATAGGAGAGAACAGGGGAGGTCTGTCACACATACGTCACTAGTTCATTGCTAGAAATATGTTCTATACCGTAGGTTCCTGTTCCTGCCGCCCGGGCCTTCCTATTCTGAGTAAACTGTCAGACCGTGAAGCCATAAAGAAGAAAAATCAGACAAGTTTCTCACTTTAACGCTAACAGAGAAATTAAAAAATCTAGCATTTTAAAATGCAGTTTCCATTACATACCCCTCACAGTTACAGTGACTTAAAGTGATACAGGTTTTACATAGGGATTGTGGTAGAAGAGTTTGTAATGGAAAATATGGATGAACCGTGGAGAAATGGATGAAGCTGCAGGAGCAGTTTGACTTATGTACTGTGGCATGGCATCTTGTAAAGAGCAGCCTAGGATTTAAAAAATGCATTTAGAAGAAAATGACAATCAGTGCAAATGAAATAAACCTAGGGTGATGTGATACTGTAAAAATAATTAAAGCAGGCCTACAACACTTTTAAATGGGATAAAGTGATAATTAAAATATTAAACGCCTTCAGGCTCCCCAAAGAGCAGAACACAGTCATGTTCCAGTAATTAAATGGTGCTGCAGTACCTGAAATGTAACAAATGAAAATGTAATGGATTTTTATGCAAAAACATCATGAGGAGACAGATGTCAGTTTACCAATATCATGTTATCAATTAGGTTTCTGTTGACAAATGCCAACGAGTTGGCAGTCCTTTAAGCAAGAAACCACAGGGAGCCTGATAAGGAAGTTTGAAGATGAAGAGGAAACTGCACATCTGACGAGCATTGGAGAGCTATAACAGAGAAAAGATTAAGCCGGTAAATGAGGAAGCTAGAGTGACAGGTTCAAACGGACAACACACCAACTAGACATGGAGCACATACTGGTGGTTTTCCTGCTGCACTGGAGCTCAGGTAGGACTTCCGTCTCTTTGACCTCACTGAGTTTGGACTGACTGGCATGAACTTTATTTAAACCAAAATTGTAAATTAATATCAAGCAAGGTCAGAAAATATGAGAAATTTGGGGAAGTGACAGGTTAAGAAAGGGAGCAAGGGTTCTTTAAAGTTCATATCTGTTGCTTTAGCCAAGAAATTAACTTATCCTCGGGTCCCATTTTCCTGGCCACTATATATACTGAACAAAATTATAAACGCAACACTTTTGTTTTTGCCCCCATTCATCATGAGCTGAACTCAGAGATCTAAGACTTTTTCTATGTACAAAAAAGGCCTATTTCTGTCAAATATTGTTCACAAATCTGTCAAAATCTGTGTTAGTGAGCACTTCTCCTTTGCTGAGATAATCCATCCACCTCACAGGTGTGGCATATCAAGATGCTGATTGGACAGCATAGGTATTACACAGGTGTGCAATGCCCATGCTGTAAAAGGCCACTCAACAATGCGTGTTACATGGAAATCTTTATAAAATAAGGATAAAAAACCAAAACTGTCTTTCAGTAAGTTTACTTCTCATTTGCAAATGGGCTTCTGGGTCTATATAGGGGAGAACAGCGGAGGTCTGTCACACATACGTCACTAGTTTGTTGCTAAAAATATGTTCTATACTGAAGGTTCCTGTTTTTCTCTGAAGACGTGCAGCCCAGGCCTTCCTATTCTGAGTACACTGTCAGACCGTGAAGCCATAAAGAACCAAAATCAAAGTTTCTCACTTTAATGTTAACAGAGAAATAAAAAAATCTAGCATTTTAAAATGCATTTTCCATTACATACCCCTCACAGTTACAGTGAACGAAAGTGATACAGGTTTTACATAGGGATTGTGGTAGAAGAGTTTGTAATGGAAAATATGGTAGATGGTGGTTTTCATGCTGCCTTGGAGCTCTGGTAGGACTTCCCAGCCATCCATCATCAACCGATCATCCTGCGTACAGGGTCGCGGGGGGGCTGGAGCCTATCCCAGCTGACATTGGGCGAAAGGCAGGGTACACCCTTGACAGGTCACCAGTCCATATATATATATATATAATCCATATAATCCATATAATGTAAAACTCAAATTAATCCTCATAAAAGTAGAATCCACAGTTTTGTCTTCCTTGTGAAGACACAGCTTTGACCCTCATATTATGAATGATTCAGGCAGCGTATGGAACTAAATCAGGGCCAAAGGTTTTACTAATTCGAAAAATTTCAATTGAAATTGAAAAATACAACCATGTATATTCAACTCTTAAAATAACTACCAATTTTTTGTCAGTTTACATAAAATATTGATTTAATTCTGGAATTGTTTTGAATGAATTATTAATTTTAATTTTTCACTTTTATATATTTGAGGACTTGTTTTTTTCTTTTACTTCCACATTTATGTTTTCAGAATCAAAGCTCTTTTTTCTTAGAAGTTCACTTTTTTCAGTTTCAGATCTGTTATTCAGTTTTAGATCAGTTTTGCAGAAGTAGGACGGCAAAATATGTTGTGTCTCCTTAGCAACTACAAAATCTAGTAAAAATTTCCCTACTAGCGTCATGCATTGCATGGGTGTAGGACAGTGAAATGGCCCATGCATGAATGTGGCTTTCCCATAATGCAGTGCTACAGTAGGAGAACTACTTTCTTAAAGTGTTGCTGCTGAACTGCACAATCTGTCACAGTGTATTGCTCTTATAGTCTGGTGCCACGTCTTGTCCGAAACAGCTTTTAAAATTCAACTTTGTCACTGGCATCAGTTTGTTTCCTACCAATATCACAGACAGTATATGGTCGATAGAAAGCACTGAGTCACAGTTCTTGGCTACATTTCCTGAAGGCAACATGACTGAGGAGAGTCTTCTACCTTCTTTGTTCGGCTGTCACTCATGATTCCACGGCGCATCTCAGTTGAAGCCCCTACGATACATCGGTGCCAAAAGTCTGTAAAAATGGATATTTTCAAGCAAAGTTCAAGTAGCTCATACCTCTAATTAAACTTAAAATGTTTTGGTAATGTACTTGGTTACATTCCACCACCAGTATGTAGGCTTCTGATTACCATGAATGCACTCATTTTTTTTATTTTAAATACAAAACATAACAACTGCTAAAATATGATGCCTCATTATAGAGTCAACTAAATCAGAAGTGATTATAATCAAATGTTAATTAAAATAAGAATTAACATGGCACTTACATTTTAATGTGCCTGTTACAATAATAAAACAAATATTCAATATAACATGAGTAAAACTTGGCAGGCCTTTGACTTGTAAAGGATTAGTACTTTTTCTCTCTGAGATGTTCCTTCACTTTCCTTTCCTCTCTCAAACTCTCTGCCGAAAGTCAATATAGTTTGGGTCAGATTGAATTTTGAACTACGAGTTTGTGATCAATCACTCGGTTATCGAAAACTGTGAAGAGTTACTTCTGCAAGTCTTCTGCCTAATCTGTCCAGAGCAGGACAAATCATAATGATAATAACTTTTATTGATATTTTTTCATGATTCTCTCCAGGTCTCCAGAGAGAGGAAGATGACACTTTAAAAGGTAAATAGAGAAAATATAAGTAAATCACGATTTACAAATAAGTTTTTTTACCAATGAAACTCTTACCTGTGTTCAGAGACTGGTAACAGCCGCTTGGTGGGAGGATCCAGCCACTGTTCTGGTTTGCTGCAGGTGAAACGCGAAGGAGATTGGAATGAAGTATATGACCATGACTGGGACCTGAAGTTAGCAGATGAAGTTTGTAGACAGCTGGACTGTGGTTCTGTGGTTCAGGCTTCGTCAAGATTACCTGAATCTTCATCTTCATGGCTCAACAAACCTTCCTGTCTTAACTGTAAATCTAGACAGAGGAAATGTTTGACAAAGCGGGCCACGCTTTCTACTACCGTTTTGGAGATCACCTGCTCAGGTAACACAATCTGTAGCCAAAAAAAAAGCAAGCTCACAGACTGATAGGATTGCATCTTGCTATTATATTCTGCTCATTTTTGTTTATTGTGTAATTTCTGGACACCATAGTATATTTTACTGTTGTACATTTTTTACATTTTTGGATTTGGATTTATTAGATAATATTCCCCAGGAAAACTTTGATTGTACATTTGTCACATCACTTTTTGCTCTGGTTTGAGGTTCATGCATTGCTGAAATTCTGTACACTTTCTGGCCAAGAACACCATCTGTTGTGGGGACAGCCTGGCTGACGGTGAGTGTCCTGGTTTTCTTTATCACTTTCATTTCCTCCATTGTTTTGCTCTGCTTGCCCCTGTGTTCTCCTCCTTCCTCTCCCCCTCCGCTCCTGAGCCCAGCCAACTACTCGCACCTGCACCTCGTCAGCAACCTCTTTGGGTCCGTTCTATCCTGTCCCTTAACAGAACGATCAAGCCAGCATGGACCCAGCACACTCTCCCTCTCCTCCCCCTTCCTCCGACCCCACTCCACTGGAAGTCCTGCACGCTGTCGCCTCTCAGGGGGCGGTGCTCGGCCAGCACGCGGCCCGTCTCCAGGCGGTGTCGGACGCGCTCTGCTCCCTGAGCGAGGAAGTGCAGCGCCTCGGGGCGCGTTTTCCGGATCCCTCTTGTCCCCCTCTCAGTCTCCGCCTCGCTCTCTTTCCGCGGATTCTGCCACGCACCCCGCCGCCGGCGCTTCTTTTCACCACGAGTCCCCGGTCGCTCACCCTGACAAATTCTCCGGCGTTTTGGGCACATGTGACGGTTTCCTGGTACAGTGCGCCCTGGTGTTTAAGAGGCAGCCAGCAAGTTTCCAGTCCGACGAGGCCAAAGTTTGTTTTATCGCTGGGTTGCTCCGCGACCGGGCTCTCTCCTGGTATGCAGCGGTTAGCGAGGGCCAGCCTCATGTTCTCTCCTCCTACTCCTCCTTTGTGAAGGAGATGCGGAGAGTTTTCGATCGCCCGGTGCGGGGAGGGGAGGCGCCCGGGCGGCTTCTCTCCCTTCGCCAGGGCGATCGCAGTGTGGCGGAGTACTCAGTTGATTTCCGTATTCTGGCGGCCAATTCGGGCTGGAACAACGAGGCTCTCCGGTGCGTCTTCCTGGATGGTCTCAGCGATCGCATTAAGGATCTGCTGGCCGCTAGGGACGTGCCGGCAGACCTTAACGCTCTGGTTGAGACAGCCACCGATCTAGATAATCGTTTGCGGGAGAGACCGCTCTGCCCGCGGTTCCGCCGCCCTCCGCCCTGGCCTCACACCTTCCCGGGCCTCTGTCTTGCCGTCTCCCGTGCAGCGCTCGGTTATGTTGTCGGGACCCACAGCCCTGCCGGCGCCTCCTTCGTCTCCCTCCGTAGCCCTCCCTGAGCCCATGCAACTGGGTCACGCTCGCCTCTCCCCAGAGGAACGCCAGAGGCGCCGACTGGCTGGTGAGTGCTTTTATTGCGGCAAACCCGGCCACTTCCTGCTTGCCTGTCCTGTGCGGCCAAAAGATTCGGCTCGTCAGTAGGTTTGGGGCTACTGGCGAGCCGAACTTCGTCTTCTCCCCTCCGCTCCCCACTTGATGCCACTATAGCATGGGGGGATGGCGTCCTCACCCTCGGGGCCCTTATTGACTCGGGCGCGGATGAAAATTTTCTTGATATCGGTATCGCTCGACAGCTTTGTGTTCCCCAGATCCCTCTTGACACTCCCCTTCATGCTACGGGTCTCACTGGCCAACCCCTCACCACCGTCACCCATCGCACTCCGCCACTTCGCCTCGGTACCTCGGGCAACCACCATGAGTCTCTCTCCTTCCACCTGATCTCCTCTCCATCCTCTCCCCTGGTACTCGGCCTCCCCTGGCTAGTCGCTCACAACCCCAACATTGACTGGTCGCGGGGGAAGATCAGGAATTGGAGTACTAACTGTCATGCATCCTGCCTGCTATCTGCTCTAGCCCCCGGTGATCATGCTTCACCTGCCCCACCGCCTATCCCCACTGACCTCTCTGCAGTGCCCAATGAGTACCATGACCTCGCACTCGTTTTCAGTAAAGACCAGGCCCTGTCTCTACCCCCCCACCGTCCCTACGACTGCTCCATAGACCTCCTCCCTGACGCACCTCTCCCGTCCAGTCATCTGTACAATTTGTCACGCCCTGAGAGGGAGTCTATGGAGCAGTATATTAAGGACTCCCTGGCAGCCGGCATCATTCGCCCCTCCTCGTCCCCGTTGGGTGCTGGTTTTTTCTTCGTGGAAAAGAAAGATAAAAGCCTTCGCCCTTGCATCGATTACCGGGGGCTCAATGCCATCACCGTTAAAAATAAATACCCCCTGCCTCTCATGGACTCAGTCTTCGGCTCCCTCTCCCGATCCACCATCTTTACTAAATTAGATCTAAGAAACGTCTATCATCTGGTGCGGATCCGGAAGGGGGATGAGTGGAAAACTGCCTTTAACACCCCCCTTGGTCACTATGAATACCTTGTCATGCCCTTTGGACTCACCAACGCCCCCGCCGTGTTCCAAGCCCTCATCAACGACGTCCTACGTGATTTCCTCCATCGTTTCGTTTTTGTCTACCTCGACGACATCCTGATCTTCTCCCGCGACGCTGCCCAGCACACGGAGCACGTTCGTCTGGTGTTGCAGCGGCTTCTGGACAACAGGCTCTTCGTCAAAGCAGAGAAATGCGAGTTTCACGTCCCCGCTATCCAGTTCCTCGGTTTCATCATTGAAAAGGGACGGCTCCGTGCTGATCCCTCCAAAATCCAGGCAGTCACCGATTGGCCAACCCCGACCTCTGTTAAACAGCTACAACGTTTCCTAGGGTTTGCAAATTTCTATCGCCGCTTCATCCGAAATTACAGCACCATCGCCGCCCCTCTCACCCGTCTCACTTCTACTTCGGTCCCCTTTGCCTGGTCTCCGAGGCCGCTGCAGCCTTCTCCCACCTCAAAACCTTGTTCACCTCCGCCCCTGTCCTCACCAACCCCGACCCCTCCCTCCAGTTTGTAGTCGAGGTGGACGCTCGGACGTGGGCGTCGGTGCCACCCTCTCCCAGCGCTCTCCAGAGGATAACAAGCTCCACCCCTGCGCCTACTTCTCACGCCGCCTATCAACCACCGAAAAGAACTACAGCGTGGGGGACCGAGAACTTTTAGCCATCAAACTGGCTTTGGAGGAGTGGAGACACTGGCTGGAGGGAGCAGAACACCCCTTTCTGGTATGGACCGATCATAAAAACCTCTCTTACTTACAAACCGCCAAGAGACTGAACTCCCGCCAAGCTCGGTGGGCTCTGTTTTTCAACAGGTTCAACTTCACCCTCTCCTACCGCCCTGGGTCCCGCAACACCAAACCCGATGCCCTTTCCCGGCTCCATTCCTCAGACATCCCCTCAGACCCCGACACCATTCTACCACGCTCCTGCCTCATTGCCTCCGTAGTCTGGGAGGTGGAGACCGCCGTGCGCCGAGCCCAGTCCACTGACCCCGGCCCAGGTACCGGCCCCCTGAACCGCCTGTATGTCCCATCGTGTGTCCGCTCCCAGGTCCTCCAGTGGGCGCACGCCTCCAAATTCAGCTGCCATCCCTGGATGGCCCGCACCCTCTTCCTCCTTCGGCAACGGTTCTGGTGGCCCTCCATTGAAAGGGACTGCCGGAGCTTTGTTGCTGCCTGTGAGGTGTGCGCCCGTGCCAAACCCTCCCATCAACCACACGCCGGTCTGCTCCGCCCTCTTCCGGTCCCCGGTCGTCCTTGGTCTCATATCTCCCTGGACTTTGTTACCGGTCTCCCTTGTTCTAACGGAAACACAACTATCCTCACCATCGCCGCACCGCTTCCAAGTCAGCCCACTTCGCTCCTCTGCCCAAACTCCCTCCTCTCTGGAAACTGCCCGCCTCCTTATCGACCATGTCTTCCGCCTCCATGGAATCCCTCTGGACGTTGTCTCCCACCGGGACCCCAGTTCACCTCCCAGGTCTGGAAGGCCTTCTGCCGCGCCTTCGTGCCACCGCCAGCCTCTCCTCCGGCTATCATCCCCAGACCAACGGACAGACCGAGAGCAGGCCAACCAGGACTTGGGGTCGGCACTCAGGTGTGTGCGCATCGCAGTCCCTCCTCCTGGAGTACTTACATCCCTGGATTGAATACGCCACAACTCCCAGGTCAGCGCTGCCACTGGTATGTCTCCCGCTCATGTGTGCCTTGGGTTACCAGCCCCCCTGTTCCCTTCCCTGGAGGAGGAGGTGGCTGTCCCCTCCGCATACAGGCTCCATCTCAGACGCTGCCGCCGGATCTGGAGGGAGGCCAGGGCCGCTCTTCTCGCTCAGCTGCCCGGAACCGCCAACTGGCGGACCGCCACGGGCCCCTGCTCCCAGCTACCGACCTGGACAGCTGGTCTGGCTCTCCTCCAGGGACCTCCCTCTACAGACCTCTTCCAAGAAACTCGCTCCCCGCTTCATCGGTCCCTATCCCATTGAGGCCGTCATCAACCCCTCAGCGGTGCGCCTAACCCTTCCACCTCACCTGAAAGTTCATCCCGTTTTCCACGTCTCTAGGATCAAACCTGTCGCCACCAGTGCCCTCTCTGTACCAGTGGCAGCGCCCCCCCCTCCGCGGATGATTGACGGTCACCCCGCCTACACAGTGCGCCGGCTCCTGGACGTGTGACGTAGGGGCCGGGGTTACCGCTATCTTGTGGACTGGGCCGGTTACGGCCCGGAGGAGCGCTCCTGGGTCCCCTCCAGCCAGATCCTAGACAAAGCCCTCCTAAGAGAATTCTACAGAGCTCACCCAGACAAGCCGGGTGGGCCGCCTGGGGGCGTCCGTTGAGGGGGGGGCCCTGTTGTGGGGACAGCCTGGCTGATGGTGAGTGTCCTGGTTTTCTTTATCACTTTCATTTCCCCCATTGTTTTGCTCTGCTTGCCCCTGTGTTCTCCTCCTTCCTCTCCCCCTCCGCTCCTGAGCCCAGCCAACTACTTGCACCTGCACCTCGTCAGCAACCTCCCCTGCCTGCCACACCTGCCAGTCACCTCATCCCAGCCTGTATATCTACCCCGGCTCTCCTCACCATCTTCGCTTGATCGTCGTTGCTCCCAACCCGGTGCCAACCTCTCGAGCTCCAGTTTTTGATCATCTTTTTCCTCTGTCTCCAAGTGTTCCCCGACCTAACCCTGTCCTTTGCTCTTTTCTCCAGGTTCACTCACCCTTGACCACCGCTCTGTCGGCTGGGCTCATCCTCCGGTCCTCACCTCTCGGGCCCCCCTCACGGCGCCCTCCCGGCTCCCCCACTCCTCGCCTCCCCACCTGCGCCTCGTCTGCTCCTCGGTCCTCCGTGTCCACGCTCCCTGGTGTCCACCTCTCCTCACTGTCCGCTTCCCAGTTCCCTCAGTGCAATAAAACCTTTTTCCCTAGAGTGTTGCGTTTGGGTCCGTTCTGTCCTGTCCCTTAACAACCATCAGTGTCAAAACCTGCAGTAGGAATGGATAGTCTCCTCCTGTCATAGTGGTAATCAACGCGTTCAGATGTTCAAATGGCCTCTTTGTACCTCTGCATGTTGCCTTATATTTTAAAGTCTATCTGATGAAATGGTTGAATGGTCGATCTATGTTATGACTGGTATGTTTGAAATCAAGTGTTGTTCTGCTACTAAAGGAACTCATATCTGTTCAAAACGGCCACTTGAAGGTGCTAAAAAGCTGGGTGGGATATGATGAATTTTTCAAATGTGAAAAAGGATAACAGAAGTAGTAGCATAAGGAACAAAAAAAGACAACTGGAGAGACATGTCAGATATCTCACCTCTGTACACCTGGCCAATCCATGCGTGACTGTTAGTTACAGCATTACAATTACAAGTTAAATTGGAGCAAGTTACAGAAATTCCCATGTGTAGCCCCCCAAATTCTGACATTGTCAAGGTGTGTTGCGAAGGAGTTTCAGTAACTGATCTACATCCCAAAAAGCACTCAGTTTCAGGAATACTATGATGTCTTTCAAGTTGATACAACAGGTGCCAAAGAGTAAGGGACAAAGTCTGAAATATCGTGGAAATTTATGAAAGAATGCATTAGTAGAAGAACATTTTGAAAAAAATGTAATATCTTGTAATGTTTTATTTTGCCCAACAATCAGTTTGAGGTAAACTATGACGTCTTTCAAGTTGACACAACAGTTGTGAAAGGGTAAAGGACAAGTCTCAAAAATGGGAAACATGCAGGAAAATTGGATTAACAAAGGAACAGTGCTCAAAAACAACAACAACAAACAAGGACTGACTGCCAATATGAGTGTCATACACTGTAGAACCACTTTGTTATATTGTAATGTTTTATTTTGCATTGCTCTAAACTCAATTTTCAAATTCAAACTCTCTGTCTGCATGTCTTTCTGTGTCCCTCCCTCTCTTCCTCTCCAGAGTCTGTCAGGCTGGTTAATGGGACTAGTCTGTGTTCAGGCAGACTGGAGGTCAAGTCTAACCAGTCGTGGTCCTCAGTGTGTGAAGATGACTTTAACCAGCAGGATGCAGAGGTGGTCTGTAGGGAGCTTGGCTGTGGGGCTCCCTCAGTCCTCCAGGGGGCGCTCTATGGAGGAGTAGAGGTGCCAATATGGACCAAAGAGTTCCAGTGTAAAGGCAATGAGTCTGCTCTCCTGGACTGTCAGATTGACAGCTCAGGCTCAGCTACAGACACCTGCTCATCTGGCAAAGCTGTTGGACTCATCTGCTCAGGTAGGAGAGGAGCTGCAGCTTTGTTTTGGTTTGAGTTTCAATTTTAATAAATGTGACTTCATCTATTTTTAATAATTACTCTTGTCTGCTCAGAGCCTGATAATGTCCGGTTGGTGGAAGGATCCAGTCGCTGTGCTGGTGAACTGGAAGTGAGACAACAGGGAGAGTGGAGAAAAGTGGACGACCGAACGTCTGACTGGAATCTAAAGACAGCAGATGTTGTGTGTAAACAACTGGACTGTGGCTCTGCTGTTTCGACAGGGCGGAGAACAACTGACTGGTACAGTCTAATATGGCGGATTAGATCAACTTGTCTTCAGTCCGAGTCTGCATTTAGGGAATGTGTATTTACAAAGATGGACACTTCACTTTCCAACCTGGAGATCAAATGCTCAGGTAACTCCAAAAAATACATCAACTATAACATTTGCTTAGCACCCCAGGGGGGCAGGACCGGCTCTGGTCAGGAGGACATTACTGTAGTTAAGGTGTGAGATGACCTGTACAAGGAGTTGAAAGGCATACTCTGTCACATAAAACCTGATATTTATGATGTTGAACACTGCAACGATTCTAATGGTTCACTCTTAGGAGTTGAGTTTAGATGAATATGGTAATTAATTGTGAGATATCAGTGAGGCAGGCCAAAACCTGTATCAAGACAGTGGGCTGTGGTGGGAAGGACAGGCATAGCTGGGTATCATCAGCATAAACACAAAAACGTGGGACACATTTTATGTTCGAGTCTGGATGTGTTCACACATGTTTTGTATTCAGAGATTCTGCTGTCTCATGTACTTCTCTGTCAGTATATAGTGACTGTTTCAGCATTTATAACAAGGAGTTATTTTCATAGATGTTACCTACACTGCCCAACAGGACATCCACATGATTAAAAAAATCCTGGCAATACTGGGCTGCTTTAGCTGAAAAGATGGTTAAAATGTAGTTATTTTGGTTTATACTGATGAGTGTCTGCAACTCAAGAGTTAACCACAGGAGTACACATGAAATTCCCCTAGAGCTTTCCACGATGCAGTCACAGGAATTACAAGATGATCTTTTTCTTGATCCTACACATCCAAAGAGTTTTTGTAGCTAGAAGAGAGATGATGCAACAAAAATCTCTTTTTCATCTAAATTCTAATTCTATCTACTGCCTTCAGGATCCGTCAGGCTGGTTAATAGGACTAGTCTGTGTTCAGGCAGACTGGAGGTGAAGTCTAACCAGTCGTGGTCCTCAGTGTGTGAAGATGACTTTGACCTGCAGGATGCAGAGGTGGTCTGCAGGGAGCTTGGCTGTGGGGCTCCTTCAGTCCTCCAGGGGGCACTGTATAAAGAAGCAGGGCCCCCAGTGTGGTCAAATGAGTTCCAGTGTGGAGGCCATGAGTCTGCTCTCCAGGACTGTGGAAGCTCAGGCTCAGCTAGAGACACCTGCTCATCTGGCAAATCTGTTGAACTCACCTGCTCAGGTAGGAGAGGAGCTGCAGCTTTGATTTGGTGGAATCTTTAATCTCTGCAAGTTACTTTACTTCTTTAACTTATAGGGTTGAGACGGAGTATTATACGAGTAATACGAGTCAATATCTGTGCTCGGATTGAATAAAAATCGTCAAATCGGGTCATTGCCTAGCTGACTGTGTGCGCTCTCGCTCTCTCTCTCTGCCGGTCATCGGAGATTTTTTTTTTAAACTGTCAGCTGCTCTAACCATTTTTATTTTACTTCATGCACTGAGTGTCTGACACTTTCTTTCTGTATTTAAAAAAAAATAAAGGTAGTTGTGGTATAAATAAATTATTTAAAATAATATTACAAATTAAGCTACACACACACAAACTGACACATGCAGTGAGACAGAAAATCACAGACAGTGTGAATGTCTAAATGAACAGGCGTAGTCTATAATAATGTGTTCATAAAAAAATATCAGCCTTATTCTTGTCGGCGTTTCACATTAAAAGACTCGGTCGTTCTCCCTCACTTAAAAAAAAACTTGTCGCCACTTCAAAAATGAGATTAATTTATTTAACACACTCAAAAGTGTCCAAACATTTTTCTAAATTAACTTCATAAAGCAGTGAAACGAAAAAATCCCTTCATGCCATAAAATGAGCTCAAACAGTGTTTGAAAGACTGAATCTGAACATTTAAGCTGCTGAAAACTCACCGTCCCTCCTTTTACGCCCACATCGCAAAAGGTGGGACGGAACAAGACTACAGTCTCTGTAGTCGGCCTAAGAAAGCTTTACTAACCTAAATAAACAGCCTACGTTCATATTAAAATTTAAGATTTCAATACCAAACTGTTCATCATATTTAGCCTCACATAAGAAAAATAAAATGCATTTATTTAATGGCTGCGTCAGGCTGTGTGAAACAGACTGGGAGCAAATAAAAAATCTTAAAGACATTTAAAGGCAGTAAGTAGGCTGATCCTGCTGTAAAAACCTGTAGGCAACATTAGCCTGAGGCTTTTAATCAGTCTCTGTAGGATCAAAGTCAAGAGTTTCTCCACATCACGCTGCAAACAGAAAGCAGCCTATTGGCTAAAACAGTCTGCGGGATTTCCTACAGATGGTGATGTCATTTTCCAGAGAGCTGATTGGTCAGTAGGCGGCGTTTTCACAGAGTTAATCTCTTTTCTGGAACATAACCTGCTCGGAGCAGGTTAGCCGTTCATAAAAAAATTAAAAGTTAAAAAAAGAAAGTTATGTTGAGAATGAAAACTCTTGTTCATTACATTTTACTTCATAATTGCAACCGCATGTGTTGTATTCATTGTTGCAAAACTTGTTCTGTGTATAGTTTCTTTGTTATTGTGATCAAAACCATTGATCCGAAGCTCAATGCTGATGCTGTCATGTAAATAGTTTTCTAATCAGCAATAAATATAACAATTTCTGATCAACCCATATAAATTGCATGCTTAAAATAACATACCGTTAAAGCCCCGCCCATTTCAAGACAACCCACTTCCGGGTTAAATCCCGCACACTTCCAGGCTAGGCCCCGCCCAATCCGAGTACAGATACAGATACAGATAATGCTGTACTCGCTCATCCCTATTAACTAATTACTCTCTTGTATCTGTTCAGAGCCTGATGACGTCCGGTTGGTTGGGGGAGCCAGCCGCTGTGTCGGTAGACTTGAGATGAAACACAAGACAGAGTGGAGACCAGGGGCTGTTTACGTCTCTAACTGGGACCTGATGTCAGCAGCTGTAGTGTGCAGGCAGCTGGACTGTGGCTCTGCTCTTTCAACAGGAAGAAGAGATGATTTGCGCAACCATGAAGCATGGATAATTGCATCTTCCTGTGGTTCTTCTGAGTCTGCAATCAGAGAATGTGCATTCTTATCGCCCAATACTCCTTATTATTTCTCAGTTCGTGGTCTGGAAGTCGTCTGCTCAGGTAAAACTATCAATGAGAACCACAACAGGAATCCTTGAAATCTCTTTCCTGTCTGTACATTTGACTGAAGTTACTTTGACGAAATTTTGAGGAAAAAGTAAATGTAATTCGGATCATTTACAAATGACATAATTACCAAGCTCATGTTGTCATGATGAGGTAGCACTGAAAAAATGATTTGTTAAGATTAGAGGTATGAACCAACGCTAAGCACATTCAGATTGTAAACAGCCCTGTATTTAAACAATGCAGAGAGCTGGGTTGTGTTTTATCACACATGCTGAAGTCGGTCTTAAAGCAGCTCCATCAACCCTGAGCGGTGACATCATTAACTTTCTCAATGACCGTTTCTTATAATAATAGTATGTTCACATACAACGTGTATTTAATCTTTGCAACGCTTTCCTCGCAGGAGTTTTATCGCTGGACAACTACCAACGAACAACGCGATAACGCGAATAAACACAACCTGCGATTACTCCAGCTGTATGAACCCAAAGGAAAGATTTTGCTGTGATTTAATAGCAATAAATGGATCAAACTGAGGCCGAAATAACTACAACATGATGCCGATTTGTTAAACATATGAATTCATGCTTTGTCAGGTCTGTCAGCAAGAAAGCAGGACAATGACTTTTAAATTTTAAATAAAGTTTTCTGAATGGAGTTTTAATCAATCAGGGCTATGCTATGCTAACTTGTTCACAGAAAAGTACAACAACAGCTGGAATAAAGTACAGACACAGACATATCACTAATCACACGGTTCCTCGCTTTCTTTTCTCCAAGTAATGTCCAGTTTAGTCTGTTTTTATATAAATATGAGTCCAACAGAGCTCTGGGTGCCAACCAGCGATGACAACAACAGTGGAACCAGTAATGCACAGAAGCTGCTGAGACGTTCGAGTGAATATAAATCAACGATGTAATCCAAAAAACTAAAGTAAAGAGCTAATTTAATAAAAGCAGTTAACTCACAGGTAAACGGTTTGTTGTCAGAGCAGAATCCAGGCCGACTATGTTTTTTTTGTTCAAAAGATGCAGCTGAATAAGATATAAAAGACTCCATTTCTCCTGCTAATCAACACGTCTTGTCATCTTACTGTGTTCAGTGTTCACTTTGACAAAACAAATAAAGATGAAAGAATTTTACATTCTAAATACGCAGACCAAATTTTTCCATCTCCCTCTGTGTTCACAGATATTCTGGCTCAGCCAAACATCTCCTTCTCTACCTACACTGACGGGGATTCTGAGGCCAAGCAGCAGGGGCTTCAGGTGCTCACGGGCTCCAGCTTCACCATCAGCTGCTCCATCCTGCCACAGTATCCAGGAGGCTCCTTCCAGCTTATCCTCACCACCTCCAACACAACACAGAACTACACCCTGCCAGCTGTCAATCACTCTGCCCATTTCCTGTTCTCTGCTGCAGACCACACCCACCAAGGGAACTACAGCTGTGTTTATCACATCTATGTTTTCTCCCATAACTTCTCCTCTGAGAGCCAGCCACTCCATCTCACTGTCTCAGGTAACTTCATAGACAATCTGAGCCCAACAGGGAAATGTGACACTGACAACTCATGCAGGTTTGAAAGTATCATTTATCTGAATCACATAAAAAGTCGTGATGTTCCAACTGACAGCATGTTCTGTCTTCATGTTTCCTCGTGAACCTAATGAATAAATGCATGAATAGATAAGGGACATGCAAACAGTCTCCACGTGTGAAGTTCATATAAAGCTAGTTCTCAGCAGGCCAATACAACACAATTTAGTGTTGGTTTAAAGAATTAGATTATGTTTATTTGAGCACCTGGCAATCTGAATAAGCCAGGTAACACTATTATTTGACTGCATTAAAAACCTTTATGGTTAATGAGATAACAAGTTCCCATCCATCCAGAAAAAAGATTTGACACATGCCTTTGGTGTGAGAGACCAGGGTTCAAATCCACTGTGAGACAACAATGTGTCCCAGAGCAAGACACTTAAAGACGTGCAGCCTCTGACACATATAGCAATTGTGAGTCACTTTGGATAAAAGCGTCAGCTAAATGATAAATGTAAATTTCTATTTTAAATATTCTTGGTCCCACAGCCACTATTCTGCCTTATATGTGAAGGCATCGGGTTGGATTTTCTTCATGCAGCTAATGAAATGAGTCTGCTAACACCAAAAAATGACCACATAACACATAAGCTCCACATAAGGATAAAAAACAACAATAAAGTTTAATGTGCTGTCATTTACAGTACAAAACTTCCTCACCCATCTCGGTCATCGTAACTTACTTGACGAACATGCTGGACAACAACACAGTGGAAGACCAATTCACTACAGTAATGTTACTTGAACTGTGGATCCAAGGCAGGATGGATCCATGCTTTCATGTTGTTTACGCCATAGTCTGACCCTACTATCTGAATGTCACAGCTGGAATTGAGACTCATCAGACCAGGCCAACGTTTTTCTAATCTTCTATTGTCTAGTTTTGATGAGCCTGTGTGAATTGTAGCCTTAGTTTCCGGTTCTTAGCTGACAGGACTGGCACCCGGTGTGGTCTTCTGCTGCTGTAGCCCATCGGCTTCAAGGTGTTGTGCCTTCAGAGATGGTTTTCTGCATAACTTGGTTGTAACGAGTGGTTATTTGAGTTACTGTTGCCTTTCTGTCATCTCGAACCAATCTGCCCATTTTCCTCTGACCTCTGACATAAAACAACAGCTGCCCACTGGATATTTTCTCTCCTTTGGACCATTCTCTGTAAACTCAAGAGTGCGTGAAAATCCCAGTAGATCAGCAGTTTCTGAAATACTCAGACCAGCTCGTCTGACACCAACAACCATGTTCAAAGTCACTTAAATCCCCTTTCTTCCCCATTCTGATGCTCAGTTTGAACTGGAAGTTGTCTTGACCACTTCTACATGCCTAAATGCATTAAGTTGCTGCCATGTGATTGGCTGATTAGCTATTTGTGTTAACAGTTAAAAACATGAATGCTGAAAAACTTCAAAAGGAAACTGCTGCACAGTTGTTCAAGTATGAACTCACATAATGATTGTGAATCTGTTTCAGGTTCTTTAACAGGTCTGATCATCAGACTGGTTGTGCTGATTGTGGTCTTCAGTGCTGGCCTGTTTTTCTACTGCAAGGTACTTTACACATCAATCTTCAGTATTCAGTGTACTTAGGATCACAGTTTGGTATGTGTTTGGCGCAGCGGGAAAACAGAAGCAAAACTTTTGAGCTACCATGTATCTAAATTAAACTATTAGTTCAAAACATCTGTGATAAATGCAGTTTTTCACTGGAGATAACGGCAACAGAAAAGTAGAAGCGATTAGAAATAAAATGTGAATCAAAACAGATTATAATGTTAAGATGAGAAACTGATAGCAGCAGATTGGTGAGTATCACTTTACTGCATTGTTATGATATAATTTGTCCTCTGGAAATGTACGTTATACTGAATTTACCTTTTGTAGCATTAGAGTACAGGTAGTTTCAACCTACCTGTAATTTTATTGGCTAGAATTTATGGAACTTAACAGTCAGTGATATTTTGAATTTACAATCCACAAGATCCAAATACGGAAGCGCATTGCATTCACCAAAGAAGAAAAAAAAATTGGGAGCCTTATCTCATAATTATGAGATCAGGATGTCGTAATTATGAGAAAAGATGTCATAATTATGAGAAAAGATGTCATAATTACGAGATAATGGTAAAGTTGGAAATAGCCTATATTTACAGATTCTAGCTTCCGGGATCAATAACACGTAAGCAAAATGTGCTTAAAACATAAACGACGCCTCTTTATTATC